>OZ020242.1:13223397-13380721 GCA_963971235.1 Cryptus armator | reverse complement strand
CCCGTTGGTCACTTGGAAATGGCATACATATACACCTGTGTCGTACGAGAAAATTAATATTACGTTCGGTGCAATAATTTTCCATTTTTTTTTTCGTTGCGTAGAAACTCTGCGATAAGATGCTCAGTGAGGAGAACAGATAACATATGCGATTAACAACTCCGACGGTAGGACGCCTTTTTTTGTGCGAAAAAAAAATTCCCGATTTTCCATATTTTAGGCTTTTTATGTAACTGTATTAAAAAGTGAATTGCGCGACCAGTCTGACCAATTTCGATCTTATGCAAAAATTAACCTCAGAATACGACGCATATATTTACGACTTCCTTAATTCGGATTTAACTTCGGGTAAAATCAATATTTATTAATTTGTTAGTAGTGAAATCGAAACGCAAATATGTAGACAAAGTAACTGTTGGAGCGCTATGCCGATAAAAGAAATAGTATATAAGTAATAAGATCGAGAAAACAACGATTTCGGGTCCACCGGATGCATGTATCAAGAGACGCGATAGCGTCTCGACGCCAAGTACCAGTAGAAAGTATAAAGATAATGTTTTACTCTGAAAGTGAATTTTTTTTTTTTTTTTCTTAAGTAAGAAACGTAGAAAAATGCCAACAAATGTACAAATATTCATACCGAATTGATCGAAAACTCAATTTTTCAGCTGACTAAAAGCACGAATAACACGAATAGCGAATAATAATTACCCGGATGCCATAATCAATAATAAAACAAATCATAATTAATTTTTTTGTCTTCACCACTGCAAAAAACATAAAATTCATTAATGATTTTTTTGTCGACTATGCTCTCGATAATTATATACCTGTGAGGCAATCGAAGACGAAAAAATGACGAGATCGCGCCAAATTACGAGAGACGCGTCGAAACGCCAAATACCATTCGTCTCAGCGAGATACGCGAGGACGACTGGAAATATTAATATTGCATAAATACCACGAGCGTGCGCTCTCCCCTCCGCCTATCATTCGCTACTTAAAAAAAAAAAAAGAAATGGATTGTTTCAATATTGTGAGTTTATATACTCCAAAACAAACGCATTGGAGTGAAACAATGTGAAAATAGTCGTTTCGTGTCTAGAGCGAGGAAAAAAGCTTCACACGAGTGCGAGAGGACCGATTTTCCTCGCACGCGACGCGAACCCGATTTTCTGCTGTTTTTTCCCGCACTAGTGCGGGAAAACGGTCTGAAAAATATTTTTCCGTTCAAATATTGCATTTCAGATGTAAGTCACATGTATCGTATATATTTTGGTACAGAATGTGAGAAATTTAATAATTCGACATTTCAAGGTTATGTGCGATGTATTTTTCCTCGCTGATTACAAATCTCCGTCTAATTTTACTCATAGAGCTCAATGTTGCATGCGGAAGTTCGCGTCGGGAGTAAAAAAAAATGTTTATCGCATAGTTTAAGCATCGGCAGACGTTAAAAAAATGATATATCGTACGCCGCTTTATCCCGATTAGATATTATTTAATGTTTATTTACGATGGTGTATGTGAGCGCCAAACATACACAACGGGTCACAAGAGTTCAGGAGACATCATGTGTCGCTCGCGAGCTCATCGGGTTTTTCTCCCAGCAATGTTCCTCTCAGCACTGTCCGACTTGTATGGTATATGTATAATAATAAATCGGGTCATTCGATGTTCGCGTGTAACGATATTTAATCGAGAGCAGTGAAACTCGAATCTTTCCATTCCATCCATTAATCGGTAACTTGAAAAATGCTTGTTTTTTACTCCGATACCCTCAAGACGGACATCAACAGCATTGAGGCATAAAATGAGACAAATCTTATCCCCCCGGAGCTTTTTGTTGTTTATATCCGGAGTGCTTGATGTTGCAACAACAAAAAAACCTCATTTGCATAAGTACCATTTTTTTTTCTTCAAATTACGAAAAAATACGAAACGAAAGCGTTATTATTAACAACGATATCAATGGTTATTAATGAATTTTTGTTAATTTATAATATAATCGCAAACAGAAGAGGATCATGCAATTGGCCAATTCTTTTTTTTCATGTTGTAGTAATCGTTGCAAAAAAAATAAGAACAATATTTATCGCGGTTGCAAAAGCTTCTTTAATGTTCGTTTTCGACATTATTTTCTGCAAACTTCGTGATCAATGGCTTATGGTTCAATGGCTTCGAAGATAAATTGTGTGTCGACTCGTTGAATCTCGTGGCTTTCCATCAGCTTTGTGAAAATATCGCGGCATAAGCGGGTCTCCGGTAACATACGAGATGCCAAGTTGACCGGTTGACAAGGCGTTTTGCCGGCGATCGCTCGACGTGAATCACTTAACTCGCCCTTCGTCATTGTCCGTTCGCGGGAACACGAGCACTCGCGGCGCTCTCGCGTACAATATTTATCGCAAAACTGAGTCATTCGACGGGACATTAACTAGTCAGCCATCGCTCTCTCTTTCTCTGCTGCGCTTTGTTGTAACGCACCGGCTGCGTTGTCCGTAACGCTTGCCACGCGTGTCGACTGATCGGGATTTCATTTCGCATTGCGCTCGGCAATGCGTGCAACCAAATGCAGAATTAATTGGCATCTATGCTGCGAACCGCGAGATCTTTAATCGACGCTAAAAACGACGATTAGGACGTAATTTCCGGTGATACTTGGTCAATGCAGAAAGGATAATGAGTTTCCGTTTTGTCGTTTTATCGTTCGTTAACGAACAGATCGCTGAAAACGCTAAAAATGGATTGGCATTCTTCGATAATTGTATCACCGCCGACGTGTCGCGGAATGAATAATAATCGTATATAGACTTCGGAAATTGTTTTTTCTTTTAACAAAACAAAAATAATAAATAAACGAATTAAATACATTCAAATAAATTAAAAAAAAAAATCAATCAGTGTTTAAACACGTATATTCAATAACTTCGAAATAATGATTTTACGGATCGATATATATCGAATATCTTATTTCGATGATTATATAAAATTACTTGGTCGAACTTTTTTTTTTTTTAATTATAGCCATTACAGTTGTTTTTCGTTTGCATGTTTCCGGTTTATAATTGAAAGAAAATACGACAATAGGTCTCCGGATAAAAAACACCGCATCATTGAAATTCAAATCTCCAATTACTTACCTACGCAAAAAAAAAAAAAAAACTTATTTGTGTTCTCTACTCTCTCTATGAAATTTCAACTAACAACCACTCAATTTTCCTAACCACTCAAGCGACGATAATAACAATTATGTAATTTCATTCCACGATGAAATTTCTTGGCTCCTTGGTGTCCAACGTCCTCGAAGGCCTATTCGCCAATCCGAAAAAAAAGTCCCCCCTTCGTTCATCCAACGTGTGATTTTTCGATTCATTCAATGATATTTCAGACGTCCGCCTTGTGCGAATCAATTAATAATCCCGCGAAACCCCGCGGCTATACTATACTCTTTTTTTTAAAGCCTCTATACTGATGTATTCTGCATCGCCACGATGATGCGCGTTCCACTTTCCTTCCACCGCTATTGCATACGCAATCGTCTCTATCGTGGCATCGATAATGCCTTTTCCTCGTGTCTCTTACGTTAAAAATGTTTTTTTTTTTTTTTTTTTTTTTCGGAATATCAGACACGAGTTGTACACAAAATATTTCATTGTGCGTGTGATATGGAGGGTCGAGAAACGGTCGATTGGGATTCCCAGGACCACACCGGTCGACCGTGACTCTCCCAATGTCATTATCCGAATTGAATCGGTTGAATCTCCAACGAGTTTGAACCGTTCACTCGGTTAGCGACGACCAAGACCTCGTCTAAACCCACTTATGCATCCTTCGTACTTTTTTTTCTTTTTTTTTTTTGTTTCTTCATTGCAACACATTCGGTTTAGAAAATAGTGGTCATTACATCATTGTAGTAATTGGTAGAGATTCTCGAGGTGAGTTTGGGGCGCGCGTAGGGTTGGTTGGTGTTAAGTAGAAATGGTCAGTTAGCGATTGAATTATGAAACGAACGAACGAACGTACGTTTGTCATTGCGGGGATATGTGAGTATCGGAAATAATAGATCGAGTGAATCGTTTTAGACGGTACACGAAGGAGGGTACTACGGTCCAATTTTCATCAAGATATCAAGGCATATCTAATATCCGACGACCTTCGCGTCCGGGGATCCGATGCCAGATGGTTACAACTTCCTGGTCAGGACTGGGGGACGGCTAAAGGGCACGTGGCTCGGATCAGTTCCCTTCACTTAGTTTTATAGGAGAATTTGAGGTTAGGTCATACGATGAAACCTCCCGAGGTTCAAGGACTTTGGAACGTTCTCTTGCATAGATCTTGAATTCCGAATGCTTTCCCATTGTGAAATATTAATTAAGATCTTAACTCGTATAATCTGCCGATATTCTATAAAGTTCATACATAATATACTATTCCTTTCTTAAAAAAGACATTGCGATAATATATCGATATATCGAAATCGTGAAGCCAGTTTTTGTAGCCAATAGGAATTGTGCGTTTCGATAGTTCTATAGTAGATTCCACCAAAGCCCCCACCTAAAAGCGCGCGTGTTCTAATCATCAGCTCTGCGCTGAGAACATACATAACCTGAAAGAGCACGAGCGAAGCGAGTGCGTTGTTGCTAGTTATTATATATTATATATTGATTCTTTAGGCTGACTGAAACATTGAAATGCAAGAATACGTTTCGTATACTAAATAAGACCGGAAGTTAATTTTCGATAATTTCTCATCGAACTATTTGCAATAATTAACCGGGAGGCGAAATGAAGCCGAGTGCCATTTTCTTAAGGTAGTTATGTCGCTTCGCGTTCATTTCGCATAAGTTCGAGAAAAATGAGACAAAATTGCAAATACTTCTCGAGGGTATAAAAATCTGAAAAAATGCATGCATATTAAAGGTACTAAAAAGATTAATTTTACATAATAATAATTTCAAAATGTTATTAACAAATTGATGAAAAAATTAATTGGTCAACAAATTTCCCGGAAACCCAAATTTTTTTTTCTTTTAAGAAAATAATTCGATCATTTTTTTGAATACGTATGAATTTTTTCAGATTTTTCAATTTGCTTTGAATTTTTTTTTTTTTTTTTTTTATGGCAAAAATGCGTGAGAAAACACAAAATTCAAAGTAAATTGAAAAATCGGAAAAAATTCATACGTATTCCGAAAAATGAAAGAATGATTTTCATAAAAAAAAAAAAAGTTGGTTTCCCGGGAAATTTGTTGAACAATTAATTTTTTCATCAATTTATTAATAACATTTTGGAATTATTATTATGGAAAATTAATATTTTCAGTACCTTTAATATGCATGAATTTTTTCATATTTTTATACCATCGAGAAGTGGTTGACATTTTCTCTCATTTTTCTCGATCTTATGCGAAATGAACGCGAAGCGACATAACTACCTTAACCACCGAGTTAGTTGTCGCTGCAAAGTATCGACGTTTTCTTGATTCGGCTATCTTGCGATTTTCTCTCTCCCCTCGGGACGATTATAATAATCAGAATGAGATTGTCGTTGACGTCCGTGCTGGTCGTCTCGATCTTTTCGCGCACGATGATCGCCCTGTCCGAGAAAGTCCGTAGATTCTCGAGCAAAACAGCCCAACAAGCGTATTATTATGTACGTGATAAATGTAGTACACAATAATGAGTCGCTATCGTTCGTACACTGAGGCCGGCGCGTCTCATTAGAGATAATGTAAGAACGGGGCACGTGCGAACGACCCACCTCGGCGATATGTAGCGCGAATTTAATAATGTATACGAACGTTAGATGTCTATCACATCATATTGAAACCTTCATTTACAGCTACACAAGTGGCTTCTCTAAACATTTATGCATTTACTAGGTTGCGGCCAACGATGCGTGATCGATCGAGACGAGTCAGTTGCTACTTTAAACCATATTGCGTTTTGATGAAAAAAAAAAAAACTTTCATGATAAAGCTTTCGCTTTAAGTCAATTAAAAAACACGACCTTCGTCGGTATCGTAGGAATGGTGAAAATAATTTTTTTTTTTTTACTATCGATGTATTTGAAAAATTGCCAAGTTATAAAAACATCGCGTTTCGTAAACTTTGCAGGCGATTGTGAACAAAATAAAAATAATAAATTAATACATCGCGGGATTTGGAAAATTCGACGACGTATCGTGTAGATAGACGACCCTTTACTTTTTTGACGAAATGCTAACCTATTATTTATTTGCCACGACGATAACGCTATTTTAATTCGCAGGGTAACATTACCGACAGAGCATCAGTGACAATTTAAACAAAAACAATTTTCATCCGTATAAATTGCATGTGCGAAACCTATGCGCGCGAGGAGACCGACTCCCGCGCCAATCTTAATCAAGAATGGTGTCCGGACGATTGTCCCAACTGAGATACATCCCGCGCGATTTGCCTTCCGAGTCTCGATACACATTAATAATATACATGTAGTACCCATCTGTATCTATGTCCCGCCATATTCGCGCCTCCGCGGAAAATCTCTCGTCGATAGCCCCCCCTCTTTACGATGTATTCCTCGCTCTCCTTGTCGGCAACACTTACTCGTGTGGATTCTCGTCATCACCATCGGCTTCGACGCCTGCGGTCATACGCCGCGCGCAAAACGTACGTTCCGCTACCAGCTGTTAACCAGTCGTCACCGGGCCGTCGAATGGCTTGGTAAAGGAGTATATACCATATAAATACACATGTATTCGCACGCCAACCCCTCCCTCCCCACTTATCTTTCGCTAATACCGGTACTCATTATTTATTGCACATTCACGCATATCAACGTATATAGTAACTGGAATAATATTTAATCACTCGGGTTATACGTCTGTTTCTAACTTTATTATTATTTTTTTTATTTACGAATATTTTCTCCTCGCATTGCTCTAACTCTGTGCGGTGATCGAACGCAGAGAGAAACAGACAGAGAGACGTACGCATACACACGCAGGCGCGTCACACGCACGCGAGGCTCGTCGACGCGCAACTACACGAACTGCGACTCTCGGGGGATAAGAGGCGTTCTTATGTTCAGTCGTTCGTTGATACTCGTTCACGAAACTTGTGCTCGTCTCTCTGATTCGCGCTATCGGGACTTTCGATGTTTTTTTTTTCTCACTTCGTCGCAGTATACGATGAGTACAAACGACAATGTGATGTCGTAGCGATGGGACGGGATAGTCGCGAGCTTGTCATGCGTTCCCGAGGAAGAACGTGAGAATAAAACGCTACGTCAGTGACCACGGAGATTAAATCTGATGTAAATAGTAAGAGAAAAAAAAAAAAAAAAACATCTCATTGGATAGTAACCGAACGGATGAAAGTCTCTTGACTACTGTTGTGCGTCGCGCGCGCTCGTCGTGTGTCCCCCAACTAAAGTTATTTTCGTTTCTTTGCATAACACTCGCGAAACTTACGCGCGGGAGAGGCGAGGGAGAGTCTCCGAACCGATTGTGCATTTCGTACGGTGTTTCGCACACTTGTCATTATATATAGACTGCGCGAAGAGTTATCTATGAATCGAACAATCTTATCGATACATCGATAAATTCGTGATTTTTTTCTTTTCTTCACCAAAAAAACAAGAATTTCGGTAAATTCGATAATAATAATAATTCACTCGTAAAAAAGTGTTAAAAATTGATCTGTTTGGTGCAACGCTAAACGCTCTGCCTATTTATTAGCAACGGGTTATGTTAAAAAAAAAAAAACACGATATATAGCCGATGAACTGTGAAAATCCCATGGAAAATATGAAATAATAATACATCGGTGATAAAAACGAAGAACGTCGTTTAGATCGAAGTTACAACGATGAAGTATGTAGCAACGACACGCCGCTCCCTGTGAACCCGTTAACTACGATTCCAATTTATTAATTGTTTCACTTGCGTGCGCTAACGTCCAACGTGTTCTCTTCTCCTATCTCGCTGCAGTCCCTGCGAGCAGTGTGACAAACCCCCGCGTGGCAACTCGTCGAAGTGACACTGTATACAGCACCGTCTGATTGTACCACAAGTTTATTGAGTGCATTTAAAGAACATTGAAGATTCCGTGCGGTTTATTTGCATCTCGCAGTTCGATTCGATTGAACTTATAAACGAAGAAACGCGAACTGGTGCGCGACAGATCGAGATATAGTTAAGTAACGAGAGAGCGGCGAAGGAAACAGGTACCGGAGTTTCTCGAAGGCTGATAAAAACGTCACGGAATTTCGACGGATCGATCGGAAATTCAATAGTGGCCATGGGGTTGGCAGGTACGTCATACGTGGATGACTATTATGTTTTTAATGACCTTTAAAAAAAAAAAAAAAAAATCTCGAATTGATTAATTAACTCTCCGAAGATATCGCGCCAATACAGCATTAATTTATCGATCTTTTTGAAAAATACATCGGGTATCGCAGTTCGGTGAAAAAAAAATCGTATCTACAAATATTTACAAGTACCTACGACATTATTAAGGCGATTAGATTTTGTCAAGTATTACTCCGATTAACTCCGTCCCATGAAAAACTTCGATACGGGGGATCCCCGTTCGCTATCGTGTTACGAAGCTCCTTCGGGATCGAGAGAAAAAAATCGGATAAACACGTGCAATCGTATCGTCATCAATAACAAAGTAACAAAGTACTTTGAAATCCATGCGGCGATATCATACATAAAACTCCGATAACGATTAAATACATCGATCACTGAATTACCGACTGCCGAGTGTCTTCATCCCCGCGAAATAATTTTCGATCAATTATAAACGGTTTTCATGTTTGTTTTTTTTTTTTTTCGTAATTATTTTCATTGTCATGCGCAGACTCACTCCAATCCCCTGCCCCCGCGAACCGCATTCAACACACACACACACACGCAATACACTCATTTCAATCAGAGTTATGACGTCTGCGTGTACCATTAGCTGCGTCATTTTCATCGCACACAACTTCACGACGAAACGCTAAAACGACACGTTTCTCCTTCGTCCCAATGTGTACGTGTGTGTAAACACGTGAGATACTGAGTTTTCTCAATATGCACACGAAAAACACCTGCAAATTTTTCTCATCCAACCGCGAAAAGCAATTAAAAACATCAACCCGATATACGAGTTTTCCTGAAACATCGATTACCGTGTATAATAATACCGTTTGATTGCGTACCGAGAAAATTAATTTCGAGCGAAAAAAAAAAAAAAAAAATGGAAAAAAATGATTAAACGAATGACAAATTAACCTACAAAAAGTTGGAAGCGTATTACTGCAATTTGGGTAGCGAGTAGTTTCGCGAATCACGGAAGGCAACGAATACACGAATGTTGTTTCGCCACTGACGAGACGAATCAAACTTAGCGGCCATTTTTTTTTTTTTTTTCTCATTTGTGAAGTATGTATGTAGTCGCAGTCTCGGTAGTCTCAAAATTCCATGATTTCATATCGCTTTCACCCACCGGCGCACACATGTCGCGAGTTCCTGTTCGTCGTCTCGACGACGCTACGATTGGGACGTCAGGGAGGGGGGAACACGACACGTGCCACACGGCTTCTCGATCCCGCAAAGCCGAGACGATGGACAACCGTAGAGTGAAGGCAAACAACACACATATATAGTTTTACAGACGCGCACACAGCTAAACGTATAGCCCATCAAGCGGTATATACATAACCTTAACTTTCGGTTTCTTTCGTTTAACGTTGAGAAACGAAAAGGCGTATACCGTACCATTAAACACGTAAAACGTTATTGGTTTACGCCATTTTGATTTTTAGCTGCCGGTTCACGTATAGCGCTGCGTGTTCGTTATACATACAATATAAAACTTGTTTTCGTAGTGCCCATTCGCACTTAATAGCGGAATGACAAAACAACGTTGTAAAGAGTCGGGAATATTGCGTGATTGGGAAATGTGAAGATTTTTTTTTTTCGTTTGTTTTTTTTTCTCTCGATGATGCTACCGGCGCGCGGTATCCGACGATAAGCAAAAGTTTCACATCAAAGAGATCGCGCGTGCGATGAGTGAATGGAGGATTTGGGCGCTATTCGGATGACCGATTTGCCGGAAACATGCGATATTCTGTCTCGTCGACTCTATGAAATTTTAACGACTACTTCTTTCACAGAGGGTTTTGAAACAAGTTTTTTTCTTATTTTTATTATTTTCAAGGTGAGATTTAAAAAAAAGGCGGCACCGGAAAATTTTTTTTTTTTTTTTAACAAAATTTCGTATAAAAAAAAATACGCGTGATAAAGAAATTTTTGTTTTCGATGAACGACAAAAAAAGGTGATACCGGAAAATTTTTTATTTATTTTTAACAAAATTTCGTATAAAAAAAAATACGCGTGATAAAGAGAATTATTTTTTCGATGAACGACAAAAAAAAGGCGGTACCCGACATTTTTAACATTTTTTATAAACAAAATTTCGTAAAAAAAAAATACACGTAATAAAGTGATAGATTGTTTTTTCGATGAACGAGATAATATAACAGCAAATGGTTACGAGCTAAGCTCGCATTGCTATACCTGATCCGAGAGTTAAGGTAACTACAGCGCGTGGTGTCCATTTCGCCTAAATTCGACGAAATGGAGAGGGTATTGCAAACACTTCTCGATAGTATAAAAATCTGAAAAAATTCATGAATTCAATTTCAGAATGTTCTTAACAAATTGATGAAAAAAAAAAATTGTTAAAAAAATGTACGGTAACTCAATTTTTTTTTTATGCCAATGATTCGTTCAATTTTCTGAATACCTGTGAATTTTTTCAGATTTTTATCTTTGGTTTGAATTTTTTTTTTATATGGAAAAATGTGTAGAAAAAGACAAAATTCAAACCAAAGATAAAAATCTGAAAAAACTCATACGTATTCAGAAAAATGAACGACTCATTTTCATAAAAAAAAAAAAGTTCAGTTACCATAAATTTGCTTAACAATTATTTTTTTCAACAATTTGTTAATAACATTTTGCAATTATTATTATGCCACATTAATCTTCTTAGCACCTATAATATGCATGAATTTTTTCATATTTTTTTACTATCGAGAAGTGTTTGAAATTTCCTCTCCATTTAGTCGAATTTAGACGAAATGAACACCAAGCGCTCCAATCACCTTAAGACGTTTCTCTTTTTCCTCAAACTCTCATCTCGTTTTTTTTCTCGTGTACCGCTCGCGCCGAATAGGGAACTATTTGATTATGATAATAGTGTGCTAATAGCTACGGTAAATACGGGCGGCTATATCCTATGACTTAGCGGACGTTTTAGTACAACTGCGCGTGCGAAAGACGCGTATATCCAATCGACTGAGACGATAGTATTTTTAAGAAGAAAAAAAAGAAGACGACGACTAGTTGCTTCGTATAAATAATACATAGCCCCGCGAAGTTAATACGTAACTTCACAAATAGCGGCTCACGAGTTAACTGAGTTCGATGTGTGGTTATAATACACGCGCATGAGAGCCAAAAGAGGGGATTCCCTTTCAACCCGTGACTCAGCGATTTCAGACTAATGTCACGTTACTACTTCGGAGCCTTTGGTGCCAAACCCACACAAGGAATATGACAATTCATTGGGGAATCGTTCGGTAGGCAACAAGAATGCCTTCGCATCGGTTTAAATAAATAAACAATCGTGTAAAGGAGAGCCTTCGGTACTCTAATGGAAACTTACGGAGTAATACAGCTCGGCGGTTACAAATCAATTCATAATTAGTTATTAACCGCGTGAAGTGAGGAAATCAAAGAAGTCATTAAAATGGAATCGAAATCCATTTTTTTTTTAAATCCATAATTTAAAATCGATTCGATTTAATTTTTAATCGCATCATTTTTTTCTTTTTTCGATCGACTTAATTTTTTATTTTATCGATAAATATCGATTATTCATTTAAATTGATAAAATAGAATACAAAAAACACAAATTGTGCATAAGAAATAAAAATTGAGCGAAATTCGGAGTTTTCGAATTATGGAAATTCGTTGTTGTAGCCAAAGGCAAAGAATAAAACGAAAGTTTTATGTTGGAAAAAAACGAAACTTTCCAATTTCAATCGAGGATTTGACGAGTTCGCGTCATTCAATTCGCTATGGTAATAATAATTCAACTTTAACAGGTTTTTCTGCACATTGCTGTGTGTTGAGTTGCAAAAAAATGCGGTTCTTCTCTTCGATGTATATGGCCGCGTCGAGTCTCCGGTTAAATGCGGGTCGAACTATTTAACTGCGTTCCATCGAATCGCACCAGTTTTCTAGCGTATAAAAAAAAAAAAAAAAAAAAAAAAAAACGGCGTTAACTCGTAATTCTGCATTTCTGCATCCGCCGTCCTTGTGGCAATCGATATATACGCGTATCGTCGGTGCGCGGAGACGTTAGGGAAAGGGTTTCTTTGAGATTAATTTCTGTTTCCACTGTACTCTCGACACACATAGATTAGCGATAGATGTTTATTATTAATTATGCGTCTGCGACACCGCGACGAAACCGTCGACGAATTTGCATGAGGTTCTCACGAGTTCTCTTGCGGTGCGATGCAATCGCGACCGATACCGATGAGAAATCCTGTGACACAGTTTATTAACAGATAAATTACCATTGATAAATTATGTTTGCATAATTTATTTGTTATATTCAATTGAATATAATATATAAAATCTTCAAAAAGAAAAAAAAAAAAAAATTTCCAAAAACTTCCTCCGTTAAGTGAAAAAAAAAAAATCGCTGACGAACTTACTTCATACAGGAAACTGGCAAATTAAATTTTTTTTCCGCTATCAAAATAATAATAAATTTTTTTTTTTTTTGGTGTCTATAACGCTAAAACTTTTTCCATTACAAGTGGTGAGCCCTTAAAATTTGAATATAAAGAACCGAAATACGTGAGTCGCCAATGAATAATAACAACGATAGAAGGTGAATCCGTTTTGTCGCGACGATCACGCATGCAATCGATCGAAGGCCTATGCAATATATGTCGAGTCACCCGGAGCAATTCCGTGGCGTTTTTTTTTTCCTCACCGATTATCTGACCGACGATGACAACGAAACGTCGCGATGTGGGTCTCGTTCATTTACCAGGCGTGAATAAACGATCGCAAGCCTTCAAAAGTCTGCTCGGTGTTTTATAAAAGGTCTTAAGTCGATGTATATGTATACATAACCTATACGCGCATGGGCTGCTCATTATTTAACGGGGTCTGAAATAAACATCGACGGACGGATTGGTAACTAACGAGCTCTCCGGCACCTTCTACCTTCTCTCAGAATCTCGTATACAACCTCCGTCTGTACTATTTGATCTTAAGGTAGTTAAAGCGCGTGGTGTTCATTTCGCCTAAATTCGACGAAATGGAGAGGTAATTGCAAACACTTCTCGATAGTATAAAAATCTGAAAAAATTCATGCATATTAAAGGTACTGAAAAAATTAATTTTGCATAATAATAATTGCATAATGTTATTAACAAATTGACGAAAAAAAAAATTGTTAAACAAATTTACGGTAACTGAACTTTTTTTTTTTATGAAAATGATTCGTTCATTTTTCTGAATACCTATGAATTTTTTCAGATATTTATCTTTGGTTTGAATTTTTTCTTTTTCTACACATTTTTTCCATATAAAAAAAAATTCAAACCAAAGATAAAAATCTGAATAAATTCATAGGTATTCAGAAAAATGAACGTATCATTTTCATAAAAAAAAAAGTTGAATTACCGTTAATCTGTTTAACAATTTTTTTTTTCATCAATTTGTTAATAACATTTTGCAATTATTATTATGCAAAATTAATCTTTGCAGCACCTTTAATGTGCATGAATTTTTTCAAATTTTTATACAATCGAGAAATGTTTGCAATTTCCTCTCCATTTCGTCGAATTTAGGCGAAATGAACACCGCGCGCTCCAACCTCCTTAAGGAGCGACTTAGAGGCGCGCGTGTGTTCTCGTATAGTTTCGACACTGAAAACAGCGACATCGGATTATACAGATACCAAACGTTCTTAGCGAATAATACGACTGTAAAATAAACTACTATAGTCATTGGCACTTTTCGGAGGTTCCGATAGACTAATTAACGGAGCATTCAAACATAAAGACTGTAGTTTATATTTTCGAAAATATTACGCGGAACATGTAAAGCCTGAAATCGTAAGACAGTTGAATAAGTGACGAAACTTGTTGAGAAGAAATTGTGATGAAGAAAAAACTCTTAGAGGGACTTTGCAAGTGTTTTTTTCGATTTGGCAGGAAAAAACAATTGATTGCGAACATCCGTATCGTTGTTACGGCTAATAGACGACAACACGATTTTCTCGCGGCAAACAAACATCGATCAATCGCTAGTTATCGGCACGACTGCCTTTCGTTCTCCTCGATGTATATTCGATTTTTCAATGATTTGGTTTATTGAGGTGCCAATCACTGGGTCTTTAGTTGCTTGTTGATACGTTTGTGGTGTTCGAGTTGTAGCACCGGTAGTTACCGCTCAAAATGGTTCGCGTTAGACGCTAATTATGAAAATGAACGCGTGCGGTGTCATTAGTTGGCGGAAAAGTTGCTGGTTTTTGCACTCCCGAGACGCGTTTGCGTATATATAAGCGTACGGAGGGCTTCGCCTAGGCGTTCGCTCGGCGCAATTAAATCCATCGAGGTAAGAACTCGAAGAGTCTTGACTCTTGACCGCCACCTCTAGACGGCAATACTAGACGAGAATAGTCCATCCACCGGAGAACGTTTCCAGCTTTTTCTTTCCCTCTTGGAATCGTTTCGTTTTTTTTTTCCTATTTTATTGCACTCTGCTATGACGCAAGTAATCCCTAACGCTTTGGATCTTCGCAAAACATGTCTTCGGACATAAGTGTTAAAATTTTTCACGCAATATCATTTTCAATTACATGCTAATGCGCTATTTGCTCACACTAACCGACGAATTGCCTCCGCAATCGCATGGCGAACGCGATAAAAGAATTTTTATACAAAAAATTAAAAAAATTAAAAACTAAACAAAATTATTATTATTATTATTTTCATCACGTTTTTTCATAAGATACAACATTTTTTTTTACTAGAAAGATAATAATTTAAATTAATTCATTTTAATTTTAATTTTTTTTTATCTTATGAAAAAACGTGATGAAAATAATAATAATAATAATAATAATTTCTAGTTTTTGTTAACATCGTTTTTCAAAAAAAAAAAAATTATTATTATTATTATTTACATCACGTTTTTTCATAAGATACACAGTTTTTTTTTACTTTAGAAAGATAATAAATATGTTGCGAAAAATATCGAAAAAAAACGATGTTTTTCGCAACGCAAAAACGTGATGAAAATAATAGTAATAATAATAATTTCTAGTTTTTGTTAACAAATATCAGTTGTTAACAGTTGAACTTTTAAAAATACGTGAAGAATTAATCTTACGTTTCAATAGTTAGCAACTTATTGTCCTATTACCGCGATATGCTGATTGCTATATAAAAATCAAATTCAATGAAACGCGTATAGTTTTATGCTTCTGCATCCTTGCGTCGAAAAAATCGGAAAAAAGAACAACGCTATAGGATGAAATACATTTCCATCACTTGAAGACCATCAATCACATTCGCTGGTTCGCGCGAACGTTCATATATTTCTTATGGTGAATATATAATTAGCACCGAGTCAAGGAAATGCTCTCTGCCACTCGCGCCGCTATCGTCGTGCAACGCACATTCGATACGAGAATTTTTTTTTATTTTATTTTTTCTCTCTTTCGCCAAGTATAATCACATCTATCCACAAGACGAGTATCGAAGAAGAGAAAGCGCTCGGCGTCGTCGTCGCACCGGAATTCTCTTTCAATCCAATGAGATATGTTTCTTTTATAGCGACGTTTGTAATTCGAATCTCTCATATACTATGTAATAGTGTTTTGCATATTTTAACGCCACTGGTATCGTAGCCTATATTGCTACTTCGTCAGGTAGCAAATTGCGGCAATTTTGCAGGTAAAATTGCCGCTATAATGACCCCAACGGTGCAACAACGTAGTTGCAATAATAATGCAACGATATTACTGTACTCCGGTGGCACATTTGAGATGAAAATATCACCCAATGGAGAACGGATGAGAGATATCTAAGATTTTACTCAATTAACGAGAAATTTCTAGGTTATCCGGTGTAATTGGAAAAAATCATTAAAAAAAAGAGTTAAATGTGATCTCCTTTCGGTTAAATAATTTAAAAAAAAACATCTTATTTCGCAGAAACGAAGATTTTGCAAGATTCCGAAACATAATACTTCCCGTCGTCCACTACGTCCATTTCCGTATTTCGAACTATTCTACCATGTCGTCTACATAATAAGAAAAAAAAAATCTATTCAGAACACTTCCCCGAATGACATAAGTCAGATCGTCGACTTCCGACACGCTGATTGTAGGACTGAACATTTTTCTTAACTCGTTGATTCCTCATTTTCTTCCGCTCTATCGTAACGAAAAGTCGATCAACAGAATTAACGTCACAGTATTCGAAAAAAAAAAAAAAAAAATTATAATTTTCTTTTTTTCTCAATGACCATCTACTTGACGCTCCTTTATATGCGCATCGTGTGCATCGATCAATTGAGACTCGAAAGATCGAGGAAGATCTGTTACCACACGCAAGCCACGGAGAGGTCTTACCGGTGTTCATTATGATTCGGCAAATTTACGAAAACACAATAATATTCAGTAGGGAGACGTAAAGGCAAAGCTCAGAGTAGAGTCACATAGGAATAGACAAATGGCACGAAATAGCAACTTTGAGAATTTTTATTCGAGAGGTGAATACATTTTTTTTTCTTTTATTTAAAATAATAAATCGCGAAAAAAATTATTGAAATTAAATCATTAAGATAATAATTAATTCATTTGATACTTAATTGTATTTAAATTTACGTAATAAATAACAATTAAATTCCTAACATTTTTTTTAATCACATTATTACGACTTTTCATATCATTACAGTCTTTTCGAAAGTTGCAATCGTCAGATACATTCTGATTTTTCGCAAATACCCGTTCGTTTTTATGGTCAATGATTGCTCCGAAAACATATCGAATTAATTTTATTATTTTGCTATACAAATAATGTGAAAAAAAAAAAAAAAAATTCTCCGTGGCATTGATTTTTTCTTTTTAATGAAAAAACATTAGTCAACTATATAAAAAATAAATAATTGCACAGATCGGTCGAATCATAGACAACAACAATTATAGTTTACAACAAATAAAATGTTCCCTGACAACTTATTATAATCCGATTTATATTGCCGGATAACACATCGGAAAAATTGTACCAAAATAGAAATCGCGAGAATATCGACAACAAAACCAGACGATTATTCAATTCCTCGATGAAATTATTTACGGGTTACTATCGCGTAGACGTATTACGTCGCGAATACTGTTATATTATACGCGAAAGGGGGCGTGTACCCCGGACTTTGCACCGAATACAATATATTGTTGCAGCGAAATAAAAAAAAAAATTGCCAACTAACGATGATTTTCAGTGTCTTTAAAATATTTGTCTTCACACATGTAAATACAAATATCGAGCGAAGATGGAATGAATTGTTGCATCAGTACACGGGTGAGACGTTACAGATAATAACAAATCGCATTGCCGTTCGGACTTTGAGACCATTTTATATCGCGCGCGGGTAAGAATTGAGAAAGTCACTCGGCGAGGATAAAAGAAGGGGCCATCATTTCGTCACATATGTTTTACACATCATTGTTTACATCACCAATTAATCCGCACAAAACCCTGAAACTGAAATGTTGATCAACATGTTTTTTTTTTTTTCGTAGCTTTAGATAAGATTTCATTCGATTTGCGACATTTCTTCTTATCGATTCTTTAGGGACGAAAAAAAAAAATCTGTAACATCGAATGTAAATGAAATTTAATAAATATGAAAAAAAAAAGTTGGTGATATAAATGTTGTAGAATGTAAAATTACAATAAAAAATATATAAAACTATATTTATAAGATATAAAGAAAATGTTGAAGTTTGCAATCGCGAGAAATAGTACATTATGCTACAAGGGAGGAAATTGCGTGATTTTCACCGAGCGTAGCGAGGGGAGCACTCACACGAGGTGAAAATCCGCTCCTCCCGTGTGGCATACGATACTTTTTTTCCGACTGTGGTAAAAATCCAACATATTTTTATGCCTGCAACGGCCTGGCGGCACATATTACCGATAAGAGAAACCAGGGCCGCGATTCAGAAGCGGTCGATTGATGCGTGTTTTTTAGTTAACAATAAATATGTTTAAAAGAAAAAATTGAAAAAAAAAAAAAATTCAAGAAAAAATTTTGTAAGAAAATTTTTCGAAAAGAAAAGATAAAAAAAAAATGAATGAATGAATAAATTATTTATTTATTTAATTTTATTCGCGGCTTCTTTTACGTTTACTCCTGCTCAGCTACTTTTACTCCCGCCGATCAAGAATAGGTAACTTTAGACCCGCGTTGCAGGCATGAAATATGGTCTTTTTAGCGCAGTCGGGAAAAAAAAACAATTTTCAAGCGCGTCCCATCAAAGTAGAAAACCTTCGGCTGTCGTTCGCGTTAAGTATTTGGCGTCAGAGAATGTCATGGATCAATCTTGCGGCTTGTCAAATATCTTGGAGAATCTCGTCCAATGACAAGTATTTGTTCCGGGACCAAAAAGGTTGTTCGACGAATAGCGAAAAAAGAGAAAATAAAAATGAGCGGGAAGTTGACGTGCGTTCAAGAAGGAAGCCTTCGAAGATGTCTACAATGAACATCAATCAAATATTACGCAAGACGTACATACAGCGTAATATAATTCGAGTGCTCGAACTATCGGCTATATACATGTTTTCCATGTAATATTTGCGTAAATAGTATAGTGAGTTACATACGTACAGATATGTATATACAAATCGTCAGAACTCGCGTATAAAAAAAAAGACATAGAGAAGATTGTCCGGAGACAACGCATAGATTGAATTTTATGAAATGGTTGAGCATTCGTAGAATCGTAATGCCGCGGATTGTGTGCCGTCCGAAGGAGTCAACTTTTGACTATATAATACCCCGAGAATAGGTGGTATATGTGTATAAAAGGAATAGAGTTCGAGAGTAGTCGATTCTACGTCGGTTGCGTCATAAGGCGTTTTTGCTCGTCATCGCGAGTCAGCGAAATAGTAAAGATTTACGATGATGTACCAGGATGATGATACGCGGTTGTAATATCGTCCTGCAGCGAGCGACCGCGAATTCGCGAAGGAAATACATCGGTTTTAGCGATCCGACACTCCGAGAGATCACAGTTCGCGTCATTCGGTAAATGTGATTTTTTTTATTCTCAATTTTCAAGTATAAAATGTCTTTTCGACATATCGATATTAATAATCAATTTTACATACATTTTACGTATAGTACACATTTTATATGCTTTATTTTAACTCGTTACCATGACAACGAGTTCCCTTAACTGTATTTCCCTGAGTGCGTTTTCCTCACTCCAAGCAGAGCCTATTTCGTAAAATGTAAACTGCGCACGCGCAGCAGTTACAAGGTGGCTTCGTACTTACGGACGCGTATACCCCTCGTTACCCCTATTCGCAACAACTGACCGGAAGTAGGGACGATAGGGGAAATACAGAAAAGGGAACGGCTCGGGTCCCGTCGAGTTAAGAATACGAAGCTTGGATTGTATATATGTACATAAATACATACGTATAGAGTTACACACGCGAAACGATTAATGCGTGACTGCAATCCAGCGTCAGTGGTGGGGGGTGGGGGCGGTGAAAAGAAAAACAGTGAGTCGCGCCGACGAGCATTAGACTTTGACTTATATTGCGGTAGGTTCTGTATACCAGAAATTCCCAATAAGCGATATGTGCGACGTTTGTGTGTTACGGCTTTATACCACGATGAATAAAACTCGTCTGCGAGAACTCGCGCGCGAACACGACGGTGTATACACCACATGCTACGCCGTTTAAAGTCCAAAAGCGATTCGTCACCCGCGCCTAGCGGCTCCAGTCAATCGCTAGACGCCGGAACGATAGGAATTGACACGAGCTAATTTTTTTTTTCCTCCTCCAGTCCTCCTCACCACTCCACTTTTGCTTGCATAAGCGAAGGTCATTAACCATTGATATAACATGTACAGTCGATACTCACGTATTTAGGAATGTTTTTCTTTTATATTAGGCCTTTTTTTTAATCCTCCGAAACACAGTGTTGCACTCGTGCGTTTATGCAAAGATATCAGAGAAAGATATCAGAGAAAAATCAATCGAATAATTTTGCAAAAAATCGCTGACTGAAAAGTGGTCATTTGGCAAACATTTTTAAATAACTTCGAAAATTAAGAAAAACGTCTCCGATACTTTTCCCCGACTGTATCAGAGATCTATTCCTAATCTACAAATTTGTTGAAAACTTTTTGCAGATATAATAATTTTGATGAAAACCTTTAGAAAATAACTGAAAATCAAATTTTAATTAGTTGTTAGTCAACGTACTTCAGAATTGAGTGTGGAAAAAAAAAGCGGCTATTGAAATTGCAACAGTGCTTCCGCATAACGGTCGCTTTTTGTTTACTGCGTAATTTTTTCTTCGTTTCTTCATAAAGGAAGAAACCAAGCGAAACCAAGAAACCAACAACCTTTGTTGTGTTCTTTGTTACAAATGCCACCATCCATTGATGCCATACAGCTTTACGCAATGAAAAAATAAAAAAATAATTCAATAGCGGGTCAAATTTTAGCCCGATATTTTTAAAAACTGTGAGAATTAAAGCGAAAACAGGTGTTTTTCAAAAAATTCGAAATGCAATAAAATTTTTATTTATCAATGGATTTACGCCAAATTTAATTCCAAGTATTGCTTGATAATAATCTACTTGTAAACCAAATTTCATCCAGATATCTGAAAAATGGTGGTAGTTAGAGCAAAAACAAACTTAAAAAAAAAAAACTCAAAATGCCATAAAATTTTAACCCCTTAACGGATTTATTTCACATTCATCCCAAGCGTTGTTCAATGACAATCTACGTTTGATCCAAATTTAACCCCGATATCTCAAAAAATGTGTCAGTTAGAGCGCCACCACCCATTTTTCGAAAAATTCAAAATGGCGTGAAAACTGAACGACTGCATAGATTTTGCCCAAATTGAATACCGATCATTGTTTAATAACAGTCCAACTGCGTACCAAATTTTAGCCCGATGTCTCAAAAAATATGGCAGTTCGGAGCATACCCACAATTTTTTCAAAAAATTCAAAATGACATAAAAACTGAGCGACTGCATATATTTTGCTAAAAATTAAACCAGAGAACGGAACTTGACCCCATAACATGTGGTATAAATGTTAGCTTGGTATCTCAAACCGTTCTCAAGTTATGAGGTCAAATCACGCGCATATGGACAGACATTTTTTCTAAACGTGATTTTTCGACGGTTTAGAATGTTCTTTACGTGTTTACATAAAAATCTCGAAAAAACATTTTTTTACCAAAACAAAGCTTCTTGAGGAAGCAAATATTATTTTTTTCCGTTTAACAACATGGTTAAAAATGATTATATTTTTCGAATGTTTTCATGAAATTCTGAAACAGGTAAAAAAACAAAAAATAAAATATGATGTTAGCGAAGGTCTTATAGTACACAGATTACGGGTCCACCATATCAAGTATAAAAACACCTTCCCGAACAGTTTGGCATTTACTTTAGCCGCTCGAGCGTAGAAACTATAATCATTACTAAGTATAGTAGAATCGACAGCGTCTCGGCACGGGACATATTACATCAGAGACGCACGTTTTTTTTTTTACATTAACTCACTGGTACTTTTTGACGTTATGAAAATATTAATATTCGATTCATTACACGTCGATATAATCATCGTTTCTTGTTATGCAAGACATTCTTTTTTTTTTTGATTTTTTTTTTTGTGGTTGATGACGCGAGCAAAACTATTATCGCTCATCTTTCTTCTTCTTCATCATCGCGTTCGGCATAATCACATCGGCCGATATAATTTCTATGTGGTGTGATTATTACGCAGATAAATTATAGATTCGATCATTTATCAAAGCCGAATTTATTATAGCGCTCATTGTCAAAATACCGCCGAAGGCCGTCGATGACGTCGTTCAATAATCATCCCGAATTTCCTCCAGCGAGATGGTCATTTAGGAAATATAATTAATAACTCTATTATTAATTATATTTCTATACGATTCATTCGAAAGGTGTAGAATCCACAAAATAGGTCCGATTTGGAATTACTTCAATCAAATACACCAAAAACTTTACATCAATAATTTTTTGCCGAAATATATTCTCCGTCGCAGAATGCGTCACAAGTGCATCAAGTTATATTTTTCGTTTAAGGAAAGAGTCGTTCGTAAAAATATTTATGAATAAAAACAAAATAAATACATTTTTTTAAATAAAATGAAAAAATCATGAATTTTTCATATCACTTCGTATCATAGCTTCGCAGCTCAATAATTAATCCTTTTTAATAAACAGTAATTACTAGGATAACTTTATATGATTTTTTTTTTTTTTTTCAGAAAATGGAAATAAAAAAGTCATGACAAAGAATTATGAAATCATTTTTTTTTTTCATCGTTTAAACTTTGTCGAGTCGTCAGTGACAAATAATAGAATTGCAATGACAAACGAAAAACAATAAAAAACGCATCGTAGATTCACAGATCAAAAATTAATCCTATTTACTGAGCTCCGGAAAGTGTTCTATACATAAACCTAAAAGCTTTCTCTCCCGATTCCGCTGCTACCAAAGTATGATTGACAGTCCGCCACTGTTCTTGTATCGAATCTTCGATAAGATATCGTACCGTTAAGATCTTATTTGCTACGGACTCGTGTTCGCCGGATGATCTTAACCGCGGATGCGCGTAATCCTCTCGCGATCTACGATGCCTAACGATACTACCAATAACCATAGATATCTGTCGTAAAAATAACCAATGAGAATTCAACCACCGCGTCTGGCGCAAAGCATTTTATACAGATACATTCCGCTGCCCCGCTCTTTTTTTTTATCGCGCATCTCTGAGAAAAGTAATCTCACATACGGGTGAAAAGTATATACACCCAACATGACCGGTGTATTAAAGAGATTGTCGAGAATCGCTCGACGACACGAATTCGACAGAAAAATATTATTTCTTTCGCCTTCTTTTTTTTTTCTCCAACGTTAATAATATCTCGATCGAGAGACAAAGCGAGAGAATTCGCTGCGATATATTTCTCGAGTGTACGTGACGTGATACTGAACCGAGTCGCCGTAAAGAAATCGCGAGAGATGAAGCCGATAGGCGTCCCGCATCTTTTCGTTGACTGGTTATCGCCTCGAGGCCGTAACGAATGAAGAAGTCGATGATGAAGAAAACGAAAACGAAGAGAATAACAAAAAAAAAATAAGAAATTGCAGGCATGCGAACAATCCTTCCGCGTACGTTCAATTTTAATAAGGAACAAGTTGTTTTTTTGTGATTTTTTTTTTCTTTTCAATAATTTATCTCTGTGATCAGTTTGTCCGGAGCGTCAAGAACGATCGATGAAATTTAACGACGTCATGGATGCTCCGATGGAAACGATAAAATTATATCGAATTATACTGAGAGTACGTAAAATGAAGAGATCGATTATACAGCTACGTTGCGAGGCATTAAATTAAATATTTTCAATATCCTTCATTCGACGGGAAAAACGAGCGATCCGTCGTGTTAATCATTTAACGGCCGTTCGGATAAATGAAGACTTCCTTTATTTAAGGAAACTTATGAAGACAATTTTTCAAAAATGTGAACTGCAATACAAATTGAATTATAATGAGTCAAACCTCATTTTATTCACAAAAATCTTCGTAAATCACCTGTACAGTTTTTTTTATTGCTTTGGATTTTTTTTTTTTTTTCTGAAAAAAGTACGTTTTAAGATAGTTATGTCGCTTCGCGTTCATTTCCCATAAGTTCGAGAAAAATGAGAGAAAATTGAAAACACTTCTCGACGGTATAAAAATCGGAAAAATCTAAAAAATCTGGAAAAAATGAAAAAATTAATTGGTCAACAAATTTCCCGGGAAACCAACTTTTTTTTCTAAGAAAATGATTCGTTCATTTTTCTGAATACATATAAGTTTTTTCAGATTTTTCAATTTACTTTGAATTTTGTATTTTTTAACATATTTTTTCCATATAAAAAAAAAATTCAAAGTAAATTGAAAAATCTGAAAAAATCCATATGTATTCAGAAAAATGAACGAATAATTTTTATTAAAAAAAAAAAGTTGGGTTCCCGGGAAATTTGTTGACCAATTAATGTTTTCATCAATTTGTTAATAACATTTTGAAATTATTATTATGCAAAATTAATATTTTCTTATTGTACCATCAAGAAGTATTTGCAATTTTCTCTCATTTTTCTCGAACTTATGCGAAATGAACACGAAGAGACATTACTACCTTAATACATGAATCTAACCGAATTTTTTTTCCTAAATCGCGAAGTATTTTTTTTACCAAGAAAATGAATTTTGAATTATAAAAATCGGATTTATTTTACGATTTCTACATTAGGAAAACTGTGGGAGAAATATATACTTGTGTAATACGAGAACAAGTGAGCATTTGTAAACTGTACATTATTTTCCACTTTTTTTCTTTTTATTAATATATATATAAATTAAACAGCCGTCAGACAGTCATGAACTCTTGTGTACACAGCACGCCGTTGCCGCGTGTGGAAGTTTACTCTCACGGAACTTCCCTAACAATAAGACGCAGTTGTAAACGATAAGTCTAATTGGCACGCGTCTGTGAATCTCGACGACTGCGAAAAGTGCATCGTCTTTCATTTTACTGACATCTTTTATCTTACCCCACAGTCGAGACAACGAATGAATACCTACAAGTAGACAAGTGCCATAAATTTATATGGATTTTATAGAATTCACGAGTTTCAAGTTCTGTTTTTTTTTTATTTGTTAAAACAAATGAAAAAATTAATTAATTTATTCATTTTTTTTTTTCATCAATTTTTTTTTTTTTTTTGTTAAAACAAATGGAAAAATTAATTAATGTATTCATTTTTTTTTTTTCATCAATTTTACATAGAATGCCTTTGCATTTTATATGTACGCATATATTTAATTTAAAATTAATCAAATATACAAAATCTCGGAATGGCCTACTCTTGGAAAAGTCCATTGTTATAGTTACTACTTATCTTTCGTCATCCTCACCCCCCTCCTCTACCTCTGTACATATTACAGATGTATACAAATCGTATTCATACCGATCCGTCTGCAACTCGACTCGTGTATGAGATACGAATATATGTACACATGCGCGCGTGTTGAAATGGAATGCGATAAGAGATATCTTCAACTTACCGAATTGTATCGCCGAGTAAACAACTGTGTATTTCGAAAAAAAAAAAATGAAATAAATAAAAATAAATAACTTCTCGCGACGTTGAAAAACGAGAAAAAAGAGGCGATTGGAATAAAGGCATTGCGGATAGCATGAGAATATCGATATATTTATATGTCTCGCGGAGATAAAGCGACGACGAGTGTACAACGCCGAGGGGGGATGAAGAAATCATAGATTTCGGTGACTCGACAGTGATCGCACGAGATATAGAAGAGTCTCACACCATTATCTACTTCTCTGCCCGATAAAAAATATATATATTTCAAACTTATTCACTGCTTTTCGAAATTTTTTTTGCCTCTCGCATTGACGAATCTTCGATATTACACATGTACACGGAGAGAAGGATTTACTAGAAATTATTATGTCATCTGTTAAATTCGAAGGTGGCGCCACCTATGACGAAAATACTCTATATTACGAGAATCTTTACCACATTTATGGTAATTTTTACCATACAATAAAATTTCACCATATTCTATGGTAAAAATTCGCATAGTTCTCGTAATTTTCAACAGGTGGCGTCATTGAATCCGTACTATTAGAAATTTACGATATTTTTACCAGATATATGGTAAATTGTATCATATCGTTCTCTCCGTGTATAAATGTATTCACTGACAAATGGACTGCTGCTCGCAGAAAGGAATAATAATATATACATGTCAGGCTTGCAAGAGCGCGTGGCCTTTTTATTTTTTTGTTATTTTTCTTTTCTTCAATATTCCGCATAATAATTAGTTGAACGTGGCATTGCATTGCTGATTGCATTGATGTAATTGATCTACATCTCGACGAACCGTAAGGCTTTCGTCATACGGCAAAAGTGGCTGCATAATAAATCATGGATTCGAACTCGAAAACACTTATCTACCCGGGAATAACACTCGAATGATTAATTCCACGAGAATATCGATTTTTTTGTTGCTATGTTTGCAACACAACAATCCTTCCGTTATTATTTTTTTTACAAAAAAATCCGCTGTGTTGTATAATATATAATATATATAAAAAAATCATTTAAATATAATTTTTGGTAATCTGAAAGAGAATAATTTAATTATAATCGTTATTATCGCGATGTGTTGCAGATGCGGACCTAAGTATGGGTGCCGGAGGCGCAGGCGGCTCCGTTCTCGGTATCCCCGGTTCCGGAGTTGGCGGAGTTCTGTCGCAGCACTGTGCCATATGCGGTGATCGCGCCACAGGCAAACATTATGGTGCGGCTTCCTGCGATGGATGCAAAGGTTTCTTTCGAAGATCCGTCAGAAAGAATCATTTGTATACTTGCCGGTGAGATTTTACCGAATTCACAACATTTTTTTTTTTTTTTACGTTTTGTCTTACGTGCAAATAAAGTATTATACAAAGTAAAAAAGTAATTGTGAACGTAACTTTGGACAAAATTCAAACTTATCTCCGCACAAAGAACAAAAAGTTATTTATTCAGTTTTTTATCCAAATTTAAATAACAGAAAGTTTTTTGTCCATTTTAAGCGGTGAATTCACTGCTCAAGTTTCCGCGAGTAATTGATAGGTTCACCTCGATGATATTGAGAAACTTTTGTTCGTCGAGGTAAACATAATACGGAATGTTACGCAGCAGTTCGTCTAGTCGAATGTTTGTTAGAATAACCTCCGGTGTCTATAATAACTAACCCCGGGTTATCGAGAGAAGCGTCTTTATCGCGAAGACCCGGTTTAACTTTGCTGATATTACAACAGTTGCTAAGCTCGTCGATGTGTGTAAAATAGACTGTGAACGCGCAGAATCTAATCTGAATCTATTTCCAATATAACGCTCCCGTTCCGATAATTCCGAGAAAAATTCCTTCGTCTGTAAGAAAATAATTGTCTGGATTGCAGTTAATTAATTCAAAGTCGATTCTCTCTGCATCATAAATGAGAAATCTTGTCGGCGCTTCGTGGAGAATTAACGAGATATAACGATACGGCGACACGTGTCGCGTGTTTTTTTTTTTTTAATGAAATGGCGCCTTAAAGACGAATTCCTTTGGCAGATTCAGCAGAAATTGCGTGGTGGACAAGGATAAGCGTAATCAATGCAGATATTGTAGACTTCGCAAGTGCTTCAAAGCCGGAATGAAAAAGGAAGGTGAGTTATCTATATCAGTGGAAAAGAAAAATTTTGAAATAAAAAAAAAAACAACAAAAAAATCATAGTCTCAAAATTTGCGCACAAAAAGCTTACAGATGTATTCGCGTTTCGAAACTAAACTGATTTTCTCTTCAAAATATTTTTCTGGAGTCAATACTTTTCGAGATACGAGCAATTGAAGTTTCAGCCAATAAAGCCGCGGGACACAGATGGCGCAGCATGTCGCCCGAGAGTCGCATTGGTGGAAAACTGCGATTGATCGTAACTCGTAAACTATCCTCTCGAGGGGAATATTTCTAAGATAAAAGTCGATTATTTTTTAAAGCGGAATACGAATACTTTTGTTATCAGAATACAATGCCTGAACAACTGAACGTTAAATTGGTTTTACAAAAATGATACAAATAAATCGATTTTTTATCGTCGTGTACATAGCATTCTTTTCGATAGCTTTTTTATGATGAATCCCATCTTTTTTTAATGCGCATTTACGAATAAATGTTTATATTTGGTTTACGAAGTTGAAATATTTTTTTTAATAAAGAACATTTTTTTTAATAAAGAACATTTTTTTTAATAAAGAACATTTTTTTTAATAAAGAAATTTTTTTCTAATAAAGAAATTTCTTTTTAATAAAGATTTTTTGTTTTATCCCTATTTTTCAGCCGTGCAGAACGAAAGGGATCGCATAAGCTGCAGGAGGCCAAGTTACGAGGAACAAACCAGCAACGGTGGAGGCCTGTCTGTCGTTTCTTTGCTGCAAGCTGAAATGCTTAGCAGACAAGTTGGGGCAGCGTTAGAGGTCAGTTTTATTTAGCCTCCGGGCGAACAAATCGATGAATATTCAGCGAGTCTTCGAGTCGAAGATGTTAATGCATTTTACCATCACGGAAATACGGCCGTCATTTCACGTCGCCGATATCACGAGCGCGAACATCGCGTTTAAAATCGGACTCCCGAGTCGAAGACATTTTTCTTACTACAGTCATTGTGATGATTACATTCTTAAAGTTTCATTTTAACTACACGGAGAGAAAAATCTACTAGAAATTACTATGTTATCTGGTAAAATTGGACGGTGGCGCCACCTATGACGAAAATACTCGATATTATAATAATTTTTACCACATTTATGGGGATTTTTACCATATTCTATGGTAAAAATTCGCATAGTTCTCGTAATTTTCAACAGGTGGCGTCATTGACTCCGTACTACCAAAAATTTACGATATTTTTTACTAGATATATGGTAAATTGTATCAAATCCTTCTCTTCGTGTAAAAACCAAATAAAAAAAATATTTAAAAAAAAATGAAAAAAAAAGACCCCATCGTTATTATTACGACTTTAAGGGTAAAATAAAAATGTCTCATGTTCCATACAGCCATCCGAAAGGGATAATAATAAAAATTACAATAAAAAAAGGAACGATATATTTTGTTTCCTTGCATTTTTTTTTTTTTAAACCGGTATAATTTTTGATGCACAGGTCCAACAACTGGGAAGTCCGAGTAACGAGACAGATCTCAGTAACAAGCAGATAGCGAACATAAACGACGTTTGTGACAGTATGAAGCAACAATTGTTGATACTCGTCGAGTGGGCGAAATACATCCCGGCGTTCAGCGAATTGACGCTCGACGATCAAGTAGCGCTCCTTCGGGCGCACGCCGGTGAACACCTACTTCTCGGTGTCGCGAGGCGCAGTATGCATCTCACGGATGTTCTTCTGCTCGGCAACAATTGCGTTATCACAAAGAGCTGTCCTGGTAAGAGTTTTTCGCAAAAATCATGGCAAATGGTGTTTATTTATTGTTCATTATTGCACGAGATCCTCGCAATATTGCGTGAATATTACGTACGTTGATATTGCGTGTAACTAAAATTACGTACTAAATGTCGGTGACGGAGTTTATCGCTGAGCTAAAATTAAAGAGAGGTGAATAGATAGCCGAACCAATTTGCATGTATTATCACAAAAAAAAAAGTGCTTTGCAGGCATAACTCATGTAACACTAACATAATTTGCTCTTATCGGAATCGCTGCGCAGAAGGACTCTTTCGAAGGGTATCGGTATATAAATTTCTTCTTTTTTTTTACGTATCGATGTGGAGGGAGAATTTTTTTTTATCGACCGTACTGCAGCGTTAAGGAAGTGTGAAAGTTTCCGATTATATTTTTAAATTACGATTATTAAAAGTTTCGCTGTGACATATATTTACGTGTCTTACGAACGATGCGAAAGCCTGCAACCCGTTCCACCCGTTTCCGATCGATAATTAGAACGGTAATGCTATTTTTTTTTTCTGGAGTACTGAAACTTTTATAACTGACGAAAATAGAATTCCACTGTGTCTATCATTTCTATTGTTGGAATATATTTCCCTTAAACGCTAAAGTTTCACCACTCTCAGGAAAAAAAAAACAGCATTACATTTTTTATTACCGACCGATGGTAATACTATTTGGTCGAAAATCGAATGTTAATTCGATGAATTTTTATACTGAAACATTTTAGTTGCTATAAAAAAACGTTTTTGAACGAAAAAAACGGCGGTTTCTTTCACACCTCCTTAAGACGGAAAATGAAGTTATCATCAAATTGGATAAATCGGCCATTGGGACAATAAACAACAAAAAAAAAAGGTTTCGATTGGTGGTTCGAAAACGTTATCTTGACGCGAATCGTCCAGTTTTACTGCAAACTGTGATTGCCAATAGAAACCCAGAAAAAGTATCCGAATCCGCGAAAATCTCGAAGTAACGATTCAATAACAAATCAAAGGAAAAAAAGAAAAAAAAAAAAACAGGTAAAATATCTCAATATTTTATAGTAGAGTAGGAGCGAAAAAAAAAAAGATTAACAAGCACGAAGCATCGCTATATTGTCATATTATAGATTAGAAAAAAATAAATAAAACAGAAAAAAAAACTGGACGAATCGACGAAATTGCACGATATCCATGGGGTGTAGCTAGTTGACTGAGTCCGGAATTCATGTTTTGTGCCGATTTCGACAATACATCGATTGCATGCCGCGAGATCTGGTTTACGTTTTACTTTTTTGGGAAAAAAAAAAGGTAAAAAAAGGAAATGTAATTTGGACATACGATCAAAAAACCGGACTCAGTCGCGAACTTCGATTGGAACGGTATAACCGTGGTTGTCAGTAATATCGTTTTCCACAGAGGGACGTAATCAAGATTTGGACATAAGCAGAGTAGGAATACGTGTGATGGACGAATTGGTCAAACCGCTGAACGAGGTACAGATCGACGATACAGAATTCGCTTGTCTCAAAGCCATCGTGTTCTTTGATCCGAGTAAGTAAATCGCTGAATCTCCCAAATCATTAACTCGCCATACAACATTTCAATCGTTTTTTTTTTATCCCAAAAGTCACTGATAAACGATCCGAAAAACTCCTTAAGGTAGCAGCTACAGCGCGTGGTATCCATTTCGCCTAAATTCGACGAAATGGAGAGGGAATTGCAAACACTTTTCGATAGTATAAAAATCTGAAAAAATTCATACATATTATAGGTACTGAAAAGATTAATTTGGCACAATAATAATTGCAAAATGTTATTAACAAATTGTTGAAAAAAAAAATTATTCAACAAATTTATTTCCTCTCCATTTCGTCGAATTTAGGCGAAATGGACACCACGCGCTGTAGCTACCTTAATTAACAACAACGAATGAGGAACTGAGGATCTTCTTATTGTCTTTCAGATGCGAAAGGTTTAAGCGAACCTGCGCGCATCAAGCATCTCCGCTATCAGATTCAGATAAATCTCGAAGACTACATAAGCGATCGTCAATACGACAGTAGAGGTCGCTTCGGCGAGATACTCCTCACGCTTCCGGCGCTCCAATCGATCTCATGGCAAATGATCGAACAGATCCAATTCGTTCGTCTCTTCGGTGTCGCGCACATCGACAGTCTCCTCCAAGAGATGCTTCTCGGCGGCGCTACCGCCGAGATGAACGGATCGACAACCCCTTTGCAGATATCCAACGCACCGGGAAGCTACGTCAGCAGCAATGAGAGCCCCAGCAGCCCGTTGACTCCGGCGAACACTGGTCCTATGAGTCCTCAAGATCACATGCTGGGCGCTGGTAGCCCTGTTATGATTCTTCGAGACTTGACGCCTATCAATACCGAAGACGACACTACTACCGTCGCTGGATTTCGACTCTTTAAACAGGAGCCGAGTCTGGAAACGGAATCGACCTTCTGACTAGAAGGCGATCGATCGATTCACATTCCTGGACTGAGTTACTAAAGAGAAAACACAGGAGAAATTGAAAAAAAAAAACTCGAGATCGAGAATCGATCGATCACCTGGCATTACCGACGGATCTCGGTATGAAATAATATATATTTTTAGAACCTTCTTTCGCGAGATACGGGCTATCGAAAGATACGGACGGAAGCTAAACGTTCGTGACGAAGTTTTCGACGTTAGTGATCGATGAATAATTGTTTTTTATTATTCAATGGCGAAAGCAGATAGGTAGATTAATGCAGTTTTCTTTTATCGCTGCAGTAACGCAGCGGAGTCGAAAACTTCGCCGGACGAAGTCAGAGATTGTTTGATAGATTGCGGAGATAGAGATGTTTGTTAATAATATTTGTATTGTTGTTGTATACGAAACGCTCAAACTGTACCATTTTGCGGTCAGATATATTTCGGAGATTTGAGGGAAAGAAAATTGACGGTTCAGAGATCATAGTTGGTGAAAAGTTTCCTACAATTTTTTTTCATAGTTAACAGTTCCCGAGTTACGAGAAAAAAATCCCAGAGGAGAGGGTTACTTCGTTTTACAGGTAGAAAAAGATTCAACAGACTTTCGTCAAATTTGAGAGATTGCGTCCGAAAATTGTGCGATCGGAAAATCGGAAACGTACGCTTTCGTCATCTATTGCGCGATTTCATTGGTCTGAAATTTCAACCCCGAAATTGAGAAATATACATCGGTCAATTTTTTTTCCGACAATTCTGAGATATTCGCGCATATATATTTTGTATATTATAGAGAACTCGGCGTGTACATAGAAAAAAGCATCTAAACCCGAATTCTTCGATGAGGCCTTTCGCCACGAGGCACGGCTATTGACCTTTGGTGCTGAAAAAATTGCTCAAGATAAGCGTTAATATTAAGATTATGTAAATAGTAAATGCGGCAAAATCGTTTGTATAACTTTTACCTAAAGTGTTACAGGATTTGTAACGATTAACTACGATAAAGTTAATTTAACTCGACGACGTTGTTGAGTCGCACAGGGATTATTAAAACAGGTATAACGTGTGATAACGAGTAACAACGCGTAACCCTCTGGCGTTGCATATTCATGTAGTCGCAATGGCACCTCAGTAGTGATTCTTCGCTAAGAAGATGAAAGAAGAAAAATCATTAAACAAGCAATGCAACACCAATGACAATAATATGTAAGGAGATAAGCGGCATAATTTGTAACGTTGTTGCGTGTTTATTGAAAAATTTAAGTTGTTGCATTTTGTTCGATAATTTATAACTCATAACGAATTTTCAAGACACGTAAAGAGATCATTGAAAATTCGAAATCTACGAATCGTTGTTTCCTTCCAATTATTCGATGAATCGCGCGAAAAATTAAATTAACCATTTTTTTCTTTTTTTTTTTTTTTTGTGAAGAAATTTTCCATTTGCTTAATTTTTCATACCGTATAAGGTGCGTATGGTGAAACTTTTTTTTTTTTTTTTTGCTAAGAAACGATTATTACTCGCGATCGTTTATGATCGCGAAGCATTTTTGTACGTCCTCTGTAGATATATATACACATATACACGTTATATATATATGTTACATTCCAGTAATTGAAAAAATACTGACAGTAAATGATTCTTCAAAAAAATTGTCAAATTATAACGATTTTTTTTTTATTTGAATCTTTTATTTGTTTTTGGAAAAAAAAATGTACGCCATTGCAATGCAATTTACTTTAGTAACTCCTCGATGGGTCGACGTATTTTGGGTATTACATTGTAAAAAAAAAGATCGCGCTAACATGTCTATTATTGCCATTTTTAGGAGTTAATTTAAAATTGTGAATTCGCGAATAATAATTTAAAGACCGAAGTTACAACAACAAATTCGATCATCGCATCTCAGCGTATTTATAGTATGCTAAGTATCCTCGACATGTCCCTTCACAGAGCGACAAACGGCCGGACGAAAAAGCAATAGCTATAACGATAACGAATCTAATAATTTTCGTTGTATAATTTACGATTTAAGAAGATAGTTCGTAATTTTTTTTTTCTAAACGAAGCATCAAACGGTCAGAAAAAAACAAATTCGGGATAATTTTTGGGACTATCGCAGCCATTAACTTGTTTGAGGCAATATATTTTTTTTTCTTGATTTCATCACATTATTAAAGTATTTGAAATATCCTCGGCGACGCTCCGTGGTCATTTATCATCGATAATAATATTTGCGTCAATCAAAATTGCGTATTGAAATTTTCTTATCAAAATATAGAATAACATTGTAATTGAGATGTGCACACGGAGAGCAGGATCTGATAGAATTTACCATATATCTGGTAAAAAATATCGTAAATTTCTGGTAGTGCCGAGTCGATGACGCCACCTGTGGAAAAGTACGAGAACTATGCGAATTTTTACCATAAATTATGGTAAAAATCCCCATAAATGTGGTAAAAATTCTCATAATATCAAGTATTTTTGTCATAGGTGGCGCCACCATCGAATTTTACCAGATGACATAGTAATTTCTAGTAGATCTTTCTCTCCGTGTAGAAATGCGAATGATTCACCAAAAGTCCTCTTTGACGACGGAAATCGTAGAGTTTATTAAATTGTTGGGAGGTTTGAACATCGATTTTGAATACGGAAAAAAAAATTGAATTTACGAGTTAAAATTATGACTGGATATTAGGAAAATTAAGGAATTGATGTAATATCCTTGACCCGCGACTTGAAACAATATTTTTTCATCTTCGATCTCATAGCTCTTCATGACTCAACGTAATTACGATGTTCAAGCCTCCGGAATCGAAACTAGTATCGTGGGAAAAAAAAAAAATAATGAATTTTCGCTTGACACACTTAACACCGCGTCATTTAATCAAATCAATGAATGATATATGAATTACGTAGAGTTAAGGTATTTCTGACATAACGTAGCCGTGGGTTGTGAAATAGATGTTACCATTGTTGCCTGATACATACATACATACATATATATATATATATACATATAATATTTTTTAAACGTTGTCCACAGTTTTATTTGACTGAATTCGTACAAGAAAATGTATATAAAATTTATATTTGTTATTTAATTATTATTACGTACGATATTTGTATGTTTGAATAAAGGGATATGTGATTTAACTACGATTTCGTCAAAGATTCAATTTTTTTTAGCGTGAAGTTAAGGTAGTTATGTCGCTTCGCGTTCATTTCGCATAAGTTTGAGAAAAATGAGAGACAATTGCAAATACTTCTCGATGGTATAAAAATCTGAAAAAAATCAAGCATATTGGACGTGATGATATTATCGATTTTGCATAATAATAATTTCAAAATGTTAATAACAAATTGATTAAAAAATTAATTGATTAACAAATATCCCGGGAACCCAACTTTTTTTTAAATGAAAATCCTTCGTTCATTTTTCCGAATACGTATGAATTTATTCCGATTTTTCAATTTACTTAAAATTTTTTTTTTTTACATGGAAAAAATGTGAGAAAAAACACAAAATTCAAAGTCAATTGAAAAATCTGAAAAAATTCATACGTATTCGGAAAAATGAACGAATGATATTCATAAAAAAAAAGTTGCGTTCCCGGATAATTTGTTATCCAATTCATTTTTTCAACGATTTGTTAATAACATTTTGGAATCATTATTATGCAAAATTAATGCATATTAAAACCTTTAATATGCATCCATATTTTCAGATTTTGATACCATCAAGAAGTATTTGCAATTTTCTCTCATTTTTCTCGAACTTATGCGAAATGAACGCCGAATAATAGCGAATCTTTATACCGTGTTTGGCAGAACTAGCGGTTTCGATATTTTGAGTATTATAAGTAACTGTGAAAAACAAACATTTTTATGTTTTCGTCTTGAGATTTTTCGCATCTTGATTTTTTTTATATCGGAATGTCAATAAATGAGCGATTACGGTTCGGTGTTTTAAGACAAAAGGATCAATGATTCGAATGAAATTTTTCTTTATTATCGAAATAATTTATGTACAGAGAAGAATGTGATTTTTTTTTTTTTTTTTCGGTCGTCTCAGAAATCCATGCGTTTTCGTTTTTTTATCAGATTCGCTACAACTTCGGAAGTTTCGATGTTTCCACCGCCTTTTTTCAGCCACTCGATCAAAAGCGCTCGGGCTCTTCGGCCCGCAAAGAACAATCCTCTTTCCAAAGTCGGAAGTTGCGTGCCAAGTGTCGGATCCGACACGGGATTCTGTGCCCAATCCATTACAAGTCTGAATCGCGTTTTAAATGTCTAAAATATTGTTTTTAAAAATTTTAAACACAATATGAATAGATCTCCAAATTTATCGATGGGTAAAGGATTTGTTTATTACGTTTAGCCACAATGCGATCCTAAGTAAGCAGTTTAATAATTGTAATAGTAATGCATTAACGCTATTTTAGAGATCGGTAATTTAATTATTAGTGATTTCATGTAAAACCCAAGACAAAGACACGAGTCTTCTATTTTCGATAAGTTTTTTTTTATCATAAAATTCGACGTTTTTACGCAAATAACGAGATAAATAAATAACAAAATCCATACGAAAAACAAAAAAAAAACATTCTTGGAGTTTTATGAATGTACAGTACAGAGTACCGGATTACCCTACTGTTTAATGTACATTTTTTGAGAATAATTTACGATTTTATGATCAATTAAACACTTTTTTTTTTTTTTTATATCGTTGAACTCACCTGAAGCAAACTGTCTGTAATTTTTTCGCATTCTCGATTGTTGAACTGTCGTAAATACATTCCCAGTTCATAGTAATGAGTATTCCATTTGCTCAGAGTAACGGCACAAGCGTCGGCATCCAATATTTCGCTATAAATAAAATAGTGTAATAAAAAATATATATATATATATGTAAATATGAAAAAAAAAAAAAAAATTGTTGTCCAAAGGCTACTGCTGGCTTTAGATGTTTTTTTGTCATGCGATAATCAATTATTCAATCAGATTGCGCAGAATTTTACTCACCGATATCCTTCTTTGTAAAACTTTGGTATTTCGACACTGACTATGGGACGTCTCCTCGCATTCAACGAATACGCCAACCAAAACGGAAGCTCCAACTTTGTTCCGGGTTTGAGATCTTCAGCATCGGATGAAGCATCTAGAAAACCTAAAAAAAAAAAAAGAATGGTTTAACAACTTAATAGTAATTTAAGTAAGTCGCTAATAAAATTTTACGTGAAAAACAGTTTACGCATCATTGACGACGTAAATTATCGTGAATGTTAAATTGTTTTCTCGATTTTTACAACTTTTTATGTGATAATTCGTATTATTAAACAATAATTATATCCGAACGTAAAGTTTTCAGCGATTTTTCATCGCTCGTAATATTTACCTAAACGTGGTAACGGAACCTCAACTCGACAGGTTATGCGTTCTTCGGTCGCCAGGATATCACTTATCGAAAAATAATCGGGATAATAACTGTGGGACAGTGACATTGTGTCATCGAGTACTTGTTAACCTTCTTTGATCCTCGAGAATAAACATCGGAGTAAGTTTCGCGCTAAAATCATCGTGCGGCCACTTGAAATCACGTGATATTATTGTCATGACAACGACGATATCGAAGGGAAGACTCGGAACAGCTGAATTTTCCCTCTACTCGAGCCATGATCCGAAGTCTTTGAACAGCTGATTTGTAACAAAAAACAACCTAAAGTCGGTCTAATAACGAATCCCACAATTATATTCAGTATTTTTTTGTTCATCTCCGTGGATGAAAAAAAAAAAAAAAACCGGGTACACCAAAAATATCGAACGAAACCTGCATTCGTAAGTTTAATTTTAGGTTACGTACTTAATTTTCGACACATTTTATCTTTAATTCTTCTAGAAATTCTTCTTTTTTTTTTTTTTTTCAGATTTTCTATTTTTTTTCGTAACGATTTAATTTTTTTATTTTCGTAAGAATTTAATTTTTATTTTTTCGTAACGATGTAATTTTTTTTTTTTCGTAATTTTTCTGCAGAAAAAAAAAATCATTGTTCAAACTACTGGACAAGAGACGCAGCGATGAATCCTTTGACAAACGTAAAAAACATAACGAAATTAGCGGAACAGGATTTGCAAGGCAGCAGCAAAACCTCATGGCACGACCAGTACAAGGATAGCGCTTGGATTTTCATCGGCGGTTGTCCCTACGACTTGACGGAAGGCGACATAATTACAGTCTTTTCACAGTTTGGCGAAGTTGTAAATATGAATCTCATACGCGACAAGGATACGGGAAAACCAAAAGGCTATGGTTTTCTCTGCTATGAAGATCAGCGCAGTACAATTCTCGCAGTCGACAACCTTAATGGCACAAAAATTTTAGGAAGAACCATTCGCGTGGATCATGTTTCAAATTACAAAGCGCCAAAGGACTCGAAAAAAATCGATGATGAGACGAGAAAGTTGAGGCTGGAAGGCTGTGGTCCGGCTAAACGATGATTCAGTGTTGATATTTAAAATTTTTGTACAGTAAATTAGGATTCGAATAATTCCATGCCAATTAAACTATAATTTTTATAGTAAAAACGTTGGAAATCGTTATTTATTAATTAGTGTAACTTTTTTTTTTCTTTTTTTTTTTTTATTTACCTGATGGAATTTTAGAAAAAATAACGAATTTATTCGCGTTAAATAAAATCGTAACGTTTATTTATTTAAAAAAAAAAAAAATAGTGTTTGGTTTTTCCAATGGGGTTTTAAGACCGATTGGAAGACCCATAAAAAAAAAAACTTCTTTTTGCTTATTTCGGATATTCTGTAAACACGAGACGTATATTATACAACAATACTATAATATTTTATACAGAACTGATTTTTTTTTTTTTTTTCATATTTCGATCAAAATGAAAATACTGCAAAAACGATTTAAAGTTGAAAACACGGGAAACGAGATATGAAAAAAAAAATCATTTTATGAGATCGTGTTTTTTAATCCGTTTTCGCTTGTTCCTTTGCGAATTAAACAACTAAACATTGATATAGTTTTACTGCCGATGTTGAGAGAAATGAAATTAATTGCTGATTTCATGGTTATAAACGACTAGTCTTATCGCGAGTAATAAGTTTCGTCACCGTAGAGCGGCTAACAAATTCGCGTGGTTGAGCGATGGAATTTACATTCGATCTGCAATAGTCGCACGATGTTTCTAAACGTCGCTTCGCCGACCTTAAACTCGTTGTTGCGATCATTTTTATTCATTGTCGTAATCAGTACTAACATCGTAGTCGAAACTGGTGAGTTATCACCGAACTATTATCGTTTTTTTCCGCAATATATCGCAAATTTTTTGCATCCGTATAAAAAATATTCGATAAAACGATAAAACTTCGATCTTTATCCCTGAGGAGCTACGGACGGTTCGTACAACGAATTCGTTTTCGGTTCACGAAAACCCTACGGTGACCTTAAACCAACGCCACCTATTGTTGAGCAATGCACTTCCGGTGTACCTTGCGACCTCTTGACCGGTTCAATAAGAGTTATGATAGGTGTTTTGCATGAACTCGAAACAGCCAGCAAGCAGCATTGTCCCTACCCTCGGGGTCGGTATCTTTGCGAACCGAAAATAACTGACTAAAGATCGAAAGATCGGAATAAAATTTATTAAAGCCATTAATCTCGATTATTAAATTTTCAAGACTCCGGAATGGCATCGTCGATGCAGACTTTGCGAAAGATTGACTCTCGTCTGCAGCAACTTAACCGTCGCGAAGCATCGGTTTCGAGTTCTTCGAAAACATCGAATTTCAGACAATTTACGCGGCCCCTGCGTCAGCGGGAGGGATCGCACTTCTCACGTCGACAACTTTTCCATCAGCCTTTGCAATCGTATCAAATCCCGGAATCGTACCGAGCGCAATATCCATTCGATCAAACGGCGCAGGCATATAATAATTATCGTTCGATTGAACATTTCTCAGATTCTTTGCCACCACCGATAAAACACAAACCCGCGATCGATAAATTAATTTCCCTCGATAATTCATTGTCTTCCGGCATATTTGGTACCGACGGCAAGAAAAACAAAAAGAAATCAAAGGTAAATATCGTTTATAACTGTTCGAAATGATATTAATCGATAGTATAGTAAACGAGCATTTTTTTGTCAAAAGCATTGTTCGAGACGTTCGAATTCAAAAAAGAAAGGAATTGAGCCGAAATTGAGAATTCACGACGACGCGACTACGGCGACGACAAAGAATGTAACCAACGTTATTTCAGATGACTCAACATCGCTTAAAACGGAAAACTATACCGTTACCATAAATCCCAAAGCAGGAATCGTTAGACCGGATGAAAAATAAATTGTTTTATTCTTCTAAAACACTTTATGAATGAAATAAAAATTGTATATCGCCAACCGCTATAAATCACTTCTTGAAATTGTTATCGCACCCAATTAACAACAGTCATACACGCCTGCGCAATAAATCAACGAATTCTCGACGTTGTAAAAGTCACATAAGTAAGCGATAATGTCGAATTGAAGATTACAGCTTGGATATTGATGAATTACATAATCTTTGAATTTTATCTGTTTTAACTTGATGCACCGTAATATGACCAATTTTTTTTATATAATATTTGAAAAGTACGATTGAGTAGACTCAACGAATCGGGAAGTGTGTTGTTTTGATGGAGGTATTCGAGCTTTGAATGAAATACGCGCGGCGCTTGGGCCAATGCCATCGACTCTCGGGAACGTCATTCCCCAGACTTTGGAACAGCTGATAATCAACAAGCGCAAGAAACAAAGTCGTTTGTGATTAATACAGACGTTTCAGTAATCAACCGCCCCTACTAACATAAAATAATTATTCTTACCGTACAATATTGATTCGATAGATTTTACATATTTTGCGCGATTGGATTCGGAAAAAAGTGATAAAAATTTTGTTTATCGAATTTGACGTCTCATCCTGTCAATCGGTAAATATACTTTTTCGCAATTAACCTTTAACCTTAAAAAAGAAAAAAAGTTGATTTCGCCTATTATCCGAGTCTTTACTTATATTCTCACATTTCGTGCGATATACGATTATTACTTACGCGCACAAAAAAAACCCGAAAACTCGACATCGTAGAGTAACCGGAAATCCTGGATAATGTCAGTCGAAAAAAAATTACGACACTTGACGGAAGGTGAAAAGTTCAGCATAAAAAAAGCTTTTGAATTCTTGGACACCGACAAAGACGGCTACTTGGATTATTACGAAACTAAGGCAGCGATGAAGGCTTTGGGTTTCGATGTAAAAAAATCACAAGTATTGGCGATAATGCGCGCTTACGACACTGTTGACGGCGACAAGATTGGTTTTGAAGATTTTTACTACATCAGTACGTGCGTCAGGTGCTCTCGCAAGAAAAGACTTACGGAGGATAAAATGTTGATTTTTGGTGACTAAAATGATTTAATGACGTCGTCAATAACTTAACGAAAAGAAATTGTTTTTTTGACGTCATAAATATCTTAACGAAAAGAAATTGTTTTTTTGACGTCATAAATATCTTAACGAAAAGAAATTGTTTTTTTGACGACATAAATATCTTAACGAAAAGAAATTGTTTTTTTGACGTCATAAATATCTTAACGAAAAGAAATTGTTTTTTTGACGTCATAAATATCTTAACGAAAAGAAATTGTTTTTTTGCGTCATCAATAATATATTTGTCCTCTGAACAATTTTTTGTTACCTCATGCGCGTTTTGTGATGTCAATTTGTCTATATAAATCTTTCATCAGTCTCTTCTATCACTAAACGGCAAAGCGTTTTTTTTCTCTACGATAATTCATTATTGAAACTTCAGTGGCCGACAAAGTAGCTAAGAGAGATCCCCTCGACGAAATAAAATTCGCTTACAAGTTGTTCAGCGAAAATACCCCCTCTGGAAAAATAACTCTAATAGATTTGCAAAGGATTAATAAGACTCTTGGAACTCAATTGACGGAAGACGAGATGCGTGCGATGATCGAAGAGTTTGATCTCAATGAGGATGGAGCGAGTAACGTTTGAATAAAATATACGGAAAATTAATTTCGTCTCGTCTAATAAATTCTTGCGTTTCGATAAAAAAAATAAAAAAAAATTGATGAACTTAAAGATATTCTGATTAATACATTTTTGTTTTGTTTTTAGTCGACGAAGCCGAATTCATCCGAATAATGAATGCGATGGATTAAAAAATATCGAATTATCGTTTCGATGAAAATTCATCTCGACGCTTCGAGACACGTGTGAGAAGTTAAAAAATTAGCAAAGATGAATTTCGGAGTAAATTGGGACGAGGAGAATCGGAGGACTTTACTGGAGGAAAGGGCGACTCTGGAACGCGCCTCGCAATCGGTCCTGCGATCTCAAGCTGTCGCCGCGGAAACGGAGCAAATCGGTCGCACGGTCGTCGAAGAGTTGGGAACGCAGAGAGAAACTTTGACGAGAGCCAAAACGAGATTATCGGAGACCGACCAGGAGCTCTTTACCTCGAGGAAACTTATGCAAATGATCGGCAGACGGGTTTTTTACAACAAAATTGTATTGGTATTGATAATATTACTGGAAATCGCGATACTCGGTTTGACTGTATATCTAAAATATTTTCATACAAAATGATCATTGTATCGAAACGAATATTGTTAATTACTGAAAAAAATTGATGATTTTTCTTTATTCGAATTGCTGACTACTTATAGAATAGTGAACGAACTTTTTTTTTTGTAAATATTGTCAATAAAACAGTTTTCTCGTTTAAATTTTTGATAAAAATCGATTTTTTTCATTTTTTTTTTTTTTGAAAATCGACGAAATAAGTGATACCAATTAGTTTGACTTTTCTTTTACTGGTAAAAAAATGGTAAATAATTGTCGCAAATAATAACCCGTTGATGATATTTAATAACATCATTTGTGTTTATTATTTACAAAAGTATTCTTTTAGATCGTTTAAACATTTCGGTAGAATGCCAATATCTTCCTAAAGACCTCAGGATTGTAATTTTCAAGCGTCGGTATTCCTCCGACATATTCGGCCGTTTCGAAGAGTTCGTATTTAGGCGAATGCCACCAAATGTTTTTCGTGCCTTCGGTGCCGTTGATATCCAACGTGTTGAGTTGAAACACAGAAAAGTAGAACCATTTGCCGTCAGTCTGAATGCACTGAACGGTAATAGGTTCCGGCAAATCCATCGTTTCTTCGCCAAACTTGAGTTTCGCGCAACAAACCGCTGTTCCGAAAGACTGAAGCATCGATCGCGCGCGTATCTGCGACTCCGTTACCGGTAGTTCCGTTAGATTTTTCACTTTTTCGCAATCGAAATTTATAAAAATCGTGTGAACATTCATCCATTGCGAATCCGTTGCTACGGCTGTGAAAAATATTGAAGAAAGTTTAATGGACAAACGTTTCATACGAAATGCGAAGTTTTTGTACTTTTTAGTTCCAAAATTGTTTATCAATTTCGTCGATACTTACGGTACTGATCTCTCAGACTGTAAATCTGTCGCTGTTGCAAACCGATTGTCGGATCTAAAGGATCGATGTTAGGCAATGGTGTCGAAAATTCTTTTTTCATACTCATCGGCGTCAGGAATTTGTTTGCCGTTATCATGGTGTCGATTGTTGACTCGAAGTACAATAAATCGTCACCTTTCTCTGAGACAAAAAAAATATATATTTTTCCATTTTTTTTCAAATTTTTCTGAAGCACCGAAATTGATTATAAAAATGTATCACACCTATACAAGTTTTCACTTGTCCACCGTGTACTATCTTTCTCTGCCTGACGATCATTGGATCGCTTTTTACTTCACAAATTTGTAGCAATTTCTGCGTTAAATTGTGTCTGCAAAATCATTATTACGAATTTTGTATAATCATAAAATTTTACGATTTTTTTGTGATAAAATATTCAAATGTTTTGCTAAATTCCTTACATTTTTCGGACGTCGGGGATTCCATATATTCTCGGGAAATTCCATTCCGGCTTTAGGGGATCGCGCTTTTTTGGCAATTTTTCTTGATGCGCGTCGAACATGTGAGACGAACGAATGATTCTATAAAAACATAAATGACAATGAAAATGGATGAATAACGACGAAAATTATATTTGCTTCACTGCGGTGTGGAAAGTGAGGTTTTTCGCGCATTTCGCGCGCGGAAAACTCTCTTTTCCTTTTCCTTTCCACACCGCAGTGAAGTAAAATCGTAAACGATACTCGGCGGAAAATCGTTGTCTCCCTCGTAATATACTATTAACAAATTATACATTTTTTTTCCAAGTTTTTTTTTTTTTAATACCTTTGAATCAATTCATCCATTTCCGGACTCTGCCGATCTTCGAGAGCTTCCAATCGCTGGGGAAGCACATCGGCGATTAACTCGGCTTTTATCAACAACTGCGCTTGATCCGTTCCCTCCAATAAAAGATTATTGTTTCCATATGCCAGACAAGGTTTTTCATTCCAATTTGGATGCGTGTGATCCATTGCCTGTGGTTTTTCGTAGAGCTGCGGTACTTCTATGCTGAAAGACAAGCGAAATACTCAATACTGAAATTAAATCGATTAAAACAATAATAATTATTAATTATGTTTACGAAAATCAAATTTTTTTTCTAATGTTACAAAATTTTCCGAAAAAAAAACAAAAATGTTGCGATAAATATGATATTCTTTGGACCAAATACATTTATTCGGTCATTTAAAATTCTAATAAATTAATGATTTGTAAACATTATTTAGGAAAAACAAAAAAATTAACGACTCAAAATTTCTTTTCACCAAATTTTTTTTTTTATATATAGTAAGATTTGTTTTCTCTAATCATTTCGAGTTAATGATTTATTAACATTATTTAGTAAAAAGAAAAAATTAACAAATCAACATTTTTTTTAACACAATTTTTTTTTTATATGTCGTAAGATTTGTTTTCTCCAATAATTTTGACAAAAATACAGTTGACTATTCTATCAAATAGATAAAAGTACAATGTTACCGAATGGCGTTGGGTATTCTTTTAATTGTTTCTGCGGCATCAACAATATTTACTCCTTTCGCCGCCAGTATTTTTTCCGCAGATGTTTCCCGGATTATTCTTTTTCCTTGAACCCACCAGTGACGCTTGGTCATTGCACCGATGTGTTGACGCCATAGAGCCGTTGTTAACTTCATTGCTACGTATCTTCAATTAAATTAAGAAAAACAAATTATTGTAAATAAAGTAACACCCAGAATTCCAAATTATTTTTTATTTTGTGACTAGAAAAATCTGTTTTGGTTATTTCTCCACTGAATAATTCATAAATAAGACGAAAAAAAAAAAAAATATCGTTTAACAATGCTGCAGCGTAATTTTCTGGAACGACTCGCGAATTTGTCGGCTCATGAAAATTTTACGATTTTGATGCGATTTGAGAAAACTGTTCGAATTAATTATGAAATTACGTTGGACTAAAATTTATTAGATAATAACTAAATTATTACGATCGCTGTTGTCAGAAACACAAAAACGTGAAATGCAAAATTATGGGGTTAATGTTCCGCCGGGTAGAATCGAAGTTTTATCGATGTCGCGAAATCTACAAAACGCGAACGACCAGCTATTGAATGAACAGAATTTGAATAAAATGCAGAAAATAACCTTAAATCGTTGAACGATTTCTCGTATTTTTGTTATAATAATTGAAACAACACTCGCGTGCAGCCGAAACGGGATACAGAACCCTCCGATGGAGGAAACTGAAGTTCCAAAATAATCCGCGAGAGGTGCTGGCTGATGTGAAAAATATATCGCGCGAGTGGTACGAATAGCGATAAAAATGTACGAATCAGAAATTTTAACAAAATAAATCATCAAATATTTCAAAATTATTATTGTTGTAACATTTTTTGGAAATATAATTTCCCTCCTCACTGTTATTTTTATTATCGTAATGTTTTGATAATCTGTAGATAATTGCCGATTTGCAGTTGCGATGTTTTTGCTTAATAATCGACTTTTTCTATGAAAGTTCATGATAAAAAGAAGTAACTATGTTTGTCTTAAAATTATGTATTAAAATATATATTGCGATATTTATTCGATTTTGTCATTAAAATTGTAATAATTCTGGTTAACGGAGCTGGAAATGAATTTTACGAGTTCCGCAGAATCAGCGATTTGTGTTAAAAAATATGATTCCACTTTATTAATTTACTCTCATCCCATAAGTCTTTACCCACGATAAGTAATACTCTATTTTCTTTGTACACAACAATAAAGTTTTTCTGGATACATCGGTGTCGGATTGACTGATGCGAAATCGTTTTGAGAAAATTAGTTCGATTGATTTTTCTCGTTGTTCGGACGATTCTTTTCTGGCGCTGGAGAATAATCTATGGAGATCCGACAGCGCTGCGGATACGTAAAAACTTGGATTCGATTCTTCGGGACCGGTGATTATGCAGTTCACAGCTTGTTTAGCAGCTGCCATTGCTTCTTCGTCTCCGGGTAACGATTGACACTGCAGGAAAATAAGAAAAACGTTTATTTTGAATTCTTTAAAGGCATTGAAAAATAATATACTGTTGCTTCGGTAATTTTACTTACGTTTTTGGCTTTTTGCGCAACCGATTCAATGGCGGATGCCAACTCTTGGAATACTTTGTTACTTCCCATATTTTCACAGAGTTCAAGAAAAATAGCCACAGATTCTGTCGGTGCATTGTGATGTTCACCATTGCAGTGCAGAGTCATGTAGGCGTAGGCGTGTAGAACGTTCAACAAGTTGAATCGAACGAATGGTGATGATTTCTGTAACAATAACATTTTACTTTATAGTTGTAATTTTCAACGCAAAACAACATCGTTGACGTTTACGTTTGCGAATCAGTAAAAAAATTATCGTTATTGATTTAAGAAAAAAATAAAATAAATGTCGCAACGACTTGGATATTACTGAACTCACGAATGCTTCTCGGAAACCGTATTTTTTTATTTACTCGCTTTATATTTTGCTATTTTTCATTTCTAATACGATTAATTTATCATGTAATCCAGTGGATCTAATTTAATAAATGCACAATTGATTTATTTCTCGTATATTATTAACATTATTTAATCAGAGAATCTGATAGTTGAACTGCAAAAGTGAATCCATTTATCTATTTATCGTTTAATATTTCAGTAGCCACTGCTTTTTTAATTTTCACGATTTTAGACATCTTACGAAACATACAATTGCGACGTTTTATAAAAAAAAAAATTAATTTCCACGCATACGACTTTTTTTACATTGTTAAGGTAGTTATGTCGCTTCGCATCCATTTCGCATAAGTTCGAGAAAAATAAGAGAAAATTGCGAGTACTTCTCGATGCTATAAAAATCTCAAAAAATTCATGCATATTACAGTTACTGAAAAGATTAATTTTCCATAATAATCATTCCAGAATGTTATTAACAAATTGATGAAAAAATGAATTGGTCAACAAATTTTTCGGGATTCCAACTTTTTTTTTTGTTACGAAAATGATTCGTTCATTTTTCCGAAAACGTATGAATTTTTTTTATTTGCTTTGAATTTTTATTTTTTAATATGAAAAAAATGTGTGAAAAAATACAAAATTCAAAGTAAATTGAAAAATCTGAAAAAATCGCGAAATGGACGCAAAACGACATAACCAATCCAAATCCAATCCAATTTTAATCTAATTTAGCATCATAATAACTATACCATTATTTCGTTAAAATTTGGAACATCAAGTATCGCCGGACATTCTGCTACATAGTTAGGTTTTTCCTCATTATCTCCGAGTTCCTGTATCAGTGTTGTTCCCACAGAAGAATTGGACCACCATGGCGACCACAGCGGAAGAAGTTTTTCCGCTTCACCATTCCGCAAACTTGCCTCGAATTCTTGTCTTTCAGCGTCGGTCAATGCCAACCACACCTCATCCGCGTTATTCAAATCGACATTTTCCAGTCGCTTCGCCAAGTCTGGAATCTACAAATGAAAACGATTGGATAAAAAATTTTATATCAAACAAAATGTTAAACTAAATAAAATTTTATATCAAACGAAATGTTAAACCAAATAAAATTTTACGCTAAAAAAAAATGTTATAGAAAAAAAATTGCGTAAAACAGAAAAAAAAAAATTGGATGGGTTTCGCATACATCTTCCTCATCGTCGGAATCCATTGGTCCACCAAAACTTTCATCGGCATCAATCTCTTCGATATCTTCTGCATTTTCATCGTCAAAATCGATATCAAGTGTTGGCATACGTTTTAAAATATCCATTATCTTCTTTGTATCTTCAGGACTACGCTGTCTATCCTTGAGTTCCGTTTCAACCCATTCTTTGTAAAAATTTTCTGAACACTCCAAGTGCGCCTCTGATTTATAACACTCCAGAGAACAGTAAGGAATTTCGCACTTTGGACAAGTGTACTGTCGACGTTGAGAATTGCATCTAAAAAAAAAAAAAATTTCTTGAATGATACGACGGAGCGACGGACGTGTTGTTTTAATGATTTTTCGAGCGACTAGTATAAAAAAAATACTCACAATTTACATATTTCCAGATCATCGCTGGTCGATGTTCCTGGTTGATCCATTCTTTTTATTTCGCGACTTATAATTATCGCAAATTATTAATAACAATGCTACAACGTTCTTGTGGAGGACGACAATCGCACAAATAGGTTAACTACGCGAAGCGTATAGCAGCGTATGGCGATCGAAAGTTCCCGCCAATGGCGGATAAAAAATGTAAACACTGTAACACTTTCACTGCGCTCTGCGACTTTCGGGAACTATACGGAACGTAATTATATCATCGTAACTGTTTTCTTATATAAAAAAGTTTTATCAAGTTACAGTCTATCGTATACCATATCATTTTTAACAGAATTAAAGAAAGCAACTATATTGACTGTATATCGAAGTTGTCTCAAGGTCAACTCCTTCACAAACCCCCTTTCATTTGCTTTTGACCAATTAGATTCGTAGTACAGTACAAGCTCCGTATTCTTAAGGTGGTGTGAAGCTTGTATAGGTGCGAGAGAGATAGCGTGATCGGCGCTCTCGGCGGAGCGAGAGAGACACACTGAAAATATGTTTCACATCACGTTAAGGGAAATCGTTGCGATGGTAACGAGTTAAAATAAAGGAGCGGTTAAGTTAACATGAGTTAAGAATACGGAGCTTGGAGGACTGTAATCTTTTGGCGTCTCGTTTCCATAGATACCGTCGACAATGTATGCTGATCGATATTCGCTAAAAAAACGTACCGATTATCCTTTGTCGTTGACGCGATCAACAAAAATCAAAAAGTTATCAGAGGAATATTAAAAAAAAATCTTAAATAGTTAATTCTTTTTATAAATTAATTTTTCATACATTTCTCACAATATTTTTAAATTCTAATATGATTATCTTTAATCTACAAAATAATGGATCAAAACAATACGCGTCGTGATCTTTACAATTGAAGAACAAAATTCTCGAAATAGAATTTATTGATATTTTCAATCCTTTTATATCACAAGTATATCGTTTTAGCATACAAAGATGTATTGACAATGAGCGATAAATATAGGAATAATAATAATAAATATGAATACATGAAAGTTTTTAGAAAACATCTTGGAATGGAAAGGCTGCTTTATCTGGTTGTGTAAGATCAGCCAGGAAGCAAGCCGTACCGGCGATACCTTCGTACAACGAATACGGACAATCGGGTGTATTGGCGCCATTTTTGAAATCTTCGCTTTCCATAAAATCGGCGAATTTCACGGCTCGCCTCAGATAACGAGGATCCGAGGTGAGTCTATGGAGAAGTAAAAAAACGTAACCATTTCCAGCGACGCCGTGGCAAATTCCCGGTCCCTTTTTCAGCAGTCCCTTGCGCCATATAAGTTCACCGGATCGCCGACATGCCTCGTAATAACGTTGATCTTTCCAATGTAGAAAAGCTGCAGCCATAAGGTAAACAACACCCGGGGCACCGTGACACCAGTGCACGAGTTCTTTCCTCTCTCGTCTTTTATCGCGGCCACTGTCGTCTACTTCGTCCAAAGCGCACGGATAATTTCCCGACGGAGTCTCCAAGCTTAGTAAATAATCGACGGAGGTCCTCACCAGTGATTCCGCGTCTTTGTTGGCTTCCAAGAAACCCGGTACCTGGTATCAAGCAGAAGTATGTTGTATTCGTTGAATGTGTTTTTATTCTTGCAATAAACTTCTATGAAATCTTTAATTAATCCGTAATAAACGTTTTAAATGATAAATGATAAATGATAAATGATAAATGATAAATGATAAATGATAAATGATAAATGATAAATGATAAATGATAAATGATAAATGATAAATGATAAATGATAAATGATAAATGATAAATGATAAATGATAAATGATAAATGATAAATGATAAATGATAAATGATAAATGATAAATGATAAATGATAAATGATAAATGATAAATGATAAATGATAAATGATAAATGATAAATGATAAATGATAAATGATAAATGATAAATGATAAATGATAAATGATAAATGATAAATGATAAATGATAAATGATAAATGATAAATGATAAATGATAAATGATAAATGATAAATGATAAATGATAAATGATATCACAGTCCATGTTCGGCATACACTTATTGCGAAACTTCGAGATTTGACGAAAACCGCGATTGTAGTTTGCGTTTACCTGTATGAGAACTTGTAAAATCGCAGCCAAGCCGTGAGCGGCGCCGAGATACTCCGTACCGTGGTAAGCGTACATGAGTGGACAGGGACTGCGGTGCTTTCGCGCATAATTTTTGCCCGAAAGTACGACAATGCTCGCCAATTCTTGCATCAACTCGATAGGCACAACGTCGCGAGCGAGTTGTTTGTTGAGCCACAAAGATCCGAAAAGGTAGCCGGCACGTCCGACAAGAAATTCGTCCGAACCGGCGCGCAAAAAAGCTTCCGGCTTGCAGAGTTCCGCCATATCGACATAACGCTTTGCCAAAGCATTCGAGCGCACGGAATCCCCGAGATTGTTAGCAACAACAGCACCAACGGCCACAACACCCCCGTGACCCAGAAGAAAACCGCAATTAACACGATTTCCCCGTTTTTCAAGGTCACGAAAAGATGACTCTAAATAACGCTGTGCCAGCGAGAGATAATTTTTTGCAGCGTCGGGATCCGAAGATAACCGCGAGCTGACGTGCAGAAAAGCATAAGCGATGCCGGATGCACCGACGTAGAGACCACCTTCTGCATTGGCACTCACGGGCGATTCGTCTTTCACTATTCTATCTATGGTTTTCCGCAATTGTTCATTTATCTCTTTCAATTCGTCGTTAAGCGGCTTTGAAGAATTTTTCACATTTTCGTCATTCTCTACAATCTCGATGTTATAAGGATTTTCAAAGTATCGCGAACGCGGCATGTTGATCTGTAACAAACGCGTAAATACAATGATATTTTTCGTTACTTCACCGCAAAGCCGACGAACGAAACTCGCCACCATCGAGTGTGCGCTGAACATAGGGAGAATATGTTGCGTTGGGGGCGCGATCCGGCGAAAAGAATAGTGGGAAAGAAAACATACAAGATGAACGGTGGGACGTGATGCATCTCTCGTAAACAGCGCTAACACGTGTCGCGTCGGAGAGAGGGACGAAGCGTAAAGTGTTTATGAAGTCGTCATGTTAGAAAACGAGGATACTTCGGCGAGTTCGGACGACGAGATCTCCACGGAGGCTTTGAGAGAAGCTTGCGACGACAAATTCCTTCCTCAATCATTGTTTTCCAAGGATTCCATGAAATCACCCGGTAACCGTTTTTTTCTTTCGTTTCATACATAACCTCATTTTAACTCATCAATCGGCAAGATACAAAAATTACTTCCGAATCAATATTTAATTGAAAAAATTATATTATTTATTTATCTGTGAAACTCCGGTGAATTTGTTTTTCAAAATTGAAAAAAGTATATACCGTTCGAATTGTTAATTAAATTGTTATTTTTTGAAAATTATTAATTAAATTGTTATTTTTTGAAAATTATTAAGTGAAAAATATGACGAAGGGATGTGATGGATCGAAAATTTGTTTTTCAAATCGATACTATTTGAAAACTCTAATAATAACTTTTTTCCAAACATATTACAGAAATATGCGGAAAATGCTAAATTTTTGACAAACTTTGAATACCAAAATTCAACAAAACTTTTCACCGTATAACCGGAATCTAAAATTCCGATGGAATTTGGTTGTTTGCAAATTATCTATATGTATTCAATTCAGTTTTTTTTTTTTATTATTGTTATAGAAAATGAGCCGCAAGTCAAAGAGAAAGCAAAACCATCGCTGAGAACAACGGAAAGAGCAGATAACTTTGAAAGTTTTGGCGTATCGCAGAATTTCAAAGATTTCGTAGCTAAGAAATTGGACGCTATGTTGGATAGGTATGATTTTGATTTTTCGTGATTTTTCATGATTAGCAGCATTTCCACTCATTAGAAGATTGTTGCAGTAAAACAAGGAAAGTATTTTTTTTTTATGACTTCACAATAAACAGCAAATCTGCAAAAAAAAAAAACAGTTTATTTACTGTTTTTTTTTTTTATATTTTTTATTTTACATTATATATGAGTACAACATATTTCAGAACCATTAAAGTACGTAATGTAGACGAAGAAGACGTTCCGAAGAAGAAGAGGAAAAAGAAGCGGAACGATTCCGAAGCCGGGATAATGTTACTGAGTTCGTCAAACGCGTCGATTATCACGTTGGAAGAATCAAAAGAGGAGAAACAAACGAAAAAATCACAAAAGTTTTCGAAAGAAAGTGAAGCTACAAATTTTGCCAAATGCCAAGAAGTCGCCGTGACACCGGCGTCGGTGTTATCGAAGATGGAAACCAAGGCTTGGAACGAACGGCAAAGAGGCAATGTGTTTAAATACAAAAAATCCCTCAACGGTACTCTGATGGAGCAGTAATGATTGGTACGAAAATTTATCGAAATTAACTCTCTCCTTGAAAAATGTGTAAAGAAATCTTTAAAGGTTCTGAAAAAATTAATGTTGCATAATAATAATTCCAAAATGTTATTAACAAATTGATGAAAAAATAAATTGGTCAACAAATCTCCCGGAAACCCAACTTTTTTTTTTTATGAAAATGATTCGTTCATTTTTCTGAATACGTATGAATTTTTTCAGATTTTTCAATTTGCTTTGAACTTTTTTTTTATATTGAAAAAATGTTTGAAAAAACACAGAATTCAAAGTAAATTGAAAAATATGAAAATATTCATACGTATTCAAAAAAATGGACGAATCATTTTCATAAAAAAAAAAAGTTGCGTTCCCAGAAAATTTGTTGACCAACTAATTTTTACATCAATTTGTTATTAACATTTTGAAATTATTATTATGCAAAATTAATCTCTTCAGTACCTTTAATATGCATACATTTTTTCAGATTTTTATACCATCGAAGTATTTGTAATTTTCTCTCATTTTTCTTGAACTTATGCGAAATGAACGCTAAACTACATAACTACCTTAAGTGTGTGTATTTTTCTGAAATTTATTGCTGGAAATGTAATTTGTTGTAAATAATTATCGACGAACGTATTATTATTATAATATGAATCAATGGTTAAAACCGTTTTACGTTAATATTAAGAAATGTCCCGTACGCGAGAGATGATGAAGTGATTAATATAATTTATATTATATTTACGTATTTTTATAATTTTTATTGTCTTTATGAATGGGAACATTGCACAGAGATACATTTTTTCTTATATTACGGATACGATGTGTATAATATACATATAGTTTTCAATTTCAGGAATCTTCAAGGAATAGGAATATCGTATCGTCGTAAGGAGTACTTTAGAGCGATAAAAGCGACTGACAAACTGTTATGGTGGATTAACACATTGGTATGTGGTAAATATTTAGAAAAGTCAAAAAATGTCTTTACGGAGACGTGTAGTTTCGTAGTTTTTATTAAGTCCCTCAACACGCACAGAAATCCAAACGGTTATGTTTTATGTATCTAACATACACTTTTTTTTCACAGCGGAAAGCATGGAATCGACTCGACCGGAGATTCATGGAAACTATTGTTACTGCCGATGTCCGGCGGCTCACGTGAACCGAATCACAATTGAGACCCACGAAAAATAATATTTTATGACTCATCAGTGCTCAATAAATACAATAGTAAAAGTAATTGAAAAAGCGTTAAGTTCCCGTTGTTTAACATTAATCATTTTGGAAGGTTTTTAATTTTTCACAGGTTTCACAAATTAATTTCAGCGATATCACGACTTTAGTTTGTGTATAGTGTGTATTTGCATCGTAATATCAAGAGGCACGGCAGCGTCTCGACGCTAAGTACTTAAGAAAAAGATGTTTTATGCAGCGTGATGCTGCAGTGTATAAACCAATATACCGGAAGTGTACAGGAAGTGAAACTTTTAACCGACATATGTCAGGAATGAAACTTAGTATCAACTTTTCGTCGACTCTTTTGTGATATAATTTGGGGTCAATATTTCGAAAGCGCCCCGTTACAACTAATTGGTTCAGTGGATTCTGAGATATCGGGAGCGAAAATTTAACGGAGTCAAATCAACGATCAGCCTCCTGTAACGGAAACGTCCACATCAGTCCATCGAAATTTTTTTTCTTTTTCGAATTTTTCTAATTGCGTGATAGCGGCGTCTCGTTAATAATCGGAATCGGAGTTGAAGTAAAAGGAATTCATTTTCACATATTGTAAAAAAAAAAAGTGAACTTTTAAAAAAACTTCGACCCGATAACTTTAAAAATATTTTTAACGAAATGATGTTGATGAAAAAATGTTTTACAAAAATATATCACATTTTCAAAAAGAAGTGAAATTTCCCAAAAAGTTTTTTCAAGAAAAAAAAAGGTTCGCCAAGTACTTGAAAATGCAGTTTATGAATTTAAAAAAATATATATTAAATAATACGAAGTTTGCAAGCATCACGGTAAACCTGCAGCGGTGGAACGCCAATTTTTTTTTTTAAGATAACAGTTGCCATATAGACTTATGTTTCTTCTTACACTTGGCGCATATTTAATTCATTTTTAAAAATAATTTTTATAAACAAAATTTTTAAGGACTTGACGTACCGTTTTTTTTTTTCTTGAAAAATCTTTTTGGGAAATGATCACTTACGCAATTCTATGATAGTTTCTCAAAATCGAAAAAAACGAAAAAAAAAAAAAAATCGAAAGCTTCGCATAGTAATTTCTATCTTTCCCGGAATTTATATATTCCGATATGATTTTCTAATCGTTGTTCAATATATTTTAATAGACCTCTCGCAATATCAAGATACCGCGATGCCATCAATAGCGTTGATAAAAAAGTGTTTAAAAAAAAAAATGTTTAAAAAAAGAATAACGAATTAGGATATCGTGAATGTCGTCAATTCAGCGCAGGCGATCGCTGTACTTACCGATACCTTACCTATTATTGGTAGTAATACACAATTGGGTTTTTCTACTTAAAAAAAAAAATCAATTTCAATTGTCAATTCTAGAGACGATTGTTACTTTTTCATTCAAATTTCAATCATTACAGTTTAAGAGATTTTTTTTATAATAGAATGGCGTCGATAATCAAGATAATCGAGAAAAGATGTATAAAAAAATGATACTGAATTAGGACCTCGTGAATGTCGGTAATTTGGCGTACGCGATCGCGGTACGTACCGATTCCTCACGTGACTCTGCGCTCGTTGTTCCGATCCTGCTACCGATCTCCTAGCTCCTGCTCCTAGACATCGATATCAGGGTAGCATGGAGCAGGTAGTAGCAGATAGGTAGAGTTGCTAGGTGCGAGGAGGCAGCCAAGCAGGTCGAACCGGTTTTACTTGCCGGTGTGTACTATGGTGTACTATGGCTCGCGCGGTCTCGTAGTCGCACTCCCACAGTAGGAGGTGAATAGAGTGAACGTGCGTGACGAACTGTATGCTTTGCCGAACAGTGAGCGTTCACCGCACATTAAAGTAGTTGAAGCGCGTGGTGTTCATTTCGCCTAAATTCGACGAAATGGAGAGGGAATTGCAAACACTTCTCGATGGTATAAAAATCTGAAAAAAATCAAGCATATCAATAGTAGTGAAAAGATCAATTTTGCATAATAATAATTCCAACATGTTATTAACAAATTGATGAAAAAATTAATTGGTCAACAAATTTCCCGAGAAATCAACTTTTTTGTTTTATGAAAATGATTCGTTCATTTTTCTGAATACGTATGAATTTTTTCAGATTTTTCAATTTCCATTGCATTTTTTTTTTATATGGAAAAAATGTGTGAAAAAACGCAAAATTCAAAGTTTATTGAAAAAGCTGAAGAAATTGGGTCAAAAAACACAAAATTCAAAGTTAATTGAAAAATCTGAAGAAAAATTGAAAAATTATTTTCATTAAAAAAAAAGTTGGGTTCCCGGGAAATTTGTTGACTAATTAATTTTCCATCAATTTGTTAATAACATTTTGGAATTATTATTATGCAAAATTAATCTTTTCACAACTATTAATATGTTTGATTTTTTTCAGATTTTTATACCATCGAGAAGTATTTGGAATTTTCTCTCATTTTTTTCAAATTTATGCGAAATGAACGCAAAGCGACATAACTACCTTAACGTGTATCGTTAATAGTTATTTTCTATGAATTTTCTCAAGTATACCATTTTTTTTACAGAATAAAAAGAAATCCCGTAATTTAATAATCATTTTTTAAAGAATAATTGAAGTAAAAATCGGGAATCGAAAAAATTATAAGGCCGAAGTATTTGCATTATTGGCTCATATTTTATTCTACAGCCAAAACAGTTATTTTAAAAGTATTTCGGTATTTGAGAGTTGTAATGAATTTTAGGACTTGGATACCTATACACTCACTTTGTTCGCACATGTTTTCGAGACTTATTAACCCGATCCGTAATTCAGTCGAAATACGATAAATTTGAGGACAAAAAATAGACTCTAAGAGGTGAAAAATACATTTTAGAAATCTAAAAATGATATTTTTTCTCGGATTTGGTAACTTTTAGACGACAAGTAGGTTCTTTAAGGGTCTTTTCTTTACTTTTTCGAAGTTAGACGAGTAGACATTTCTGCAATGTATCAAATTTTGACGCTTAATAAATAAATGAACTTTTTTTTTTTTAGTTTTAACGACAACAATACTTTGCTCACGTTTTGTTACATTATTTATATCGAGACAATATCATTTTTTTTAAACATATAATGTCGCAGAATTTGAGTTCATTCTGCAAAATTTACAATTTCCACAAACGAAATCTTAGTTTTTTATATGTTAATACCGATCTGCGCATATTTATAATGTATCAATTACCAATATGCCGATTGTACAAAATACGCAACCATCAGCCTTTTTGCATTCATTCACCATAATTACATATTGATTGAAATTTTCTTAAAAAATTAAATTAATATATAACATTTCTTGCGTAGACGCGAGCGACTAAAACTCCGAGTCGTTAGGTATTTCGCTGTTGGGTTTTTGGTTCTTCGCTGACGAATGGTTGAAATATCTCAACTATGCGAAGCTTTGAGGAACTGATTTCGTTGCTCCACGTTTGCCGGGTAATCCTTTGGCAATGTAGCGAGAACCTCGGATGCCAACGCTTCAAATTCCTTTTGCATGAGACTTCTCGTCTTCTCAATTAGGTCATCGATGTCCTTCATCTCGAGACCCTCCGTGGAGATTGCCTCCAACGTTTTTACTATCATTTTTCCTGTTTTATACGATCATAAAAAACATTGGATAAGTAAATTTTCGATCGAACAATTTTGTTTTATTAGTACAAATCGTCGTACTGTATTTAACACTCAAAGAACTGAATTCTCGCAGATGAAAAAAGATTTTTATTTAAGGTAATTATGTCGCTTCGCGTTCATTTGCACAAGTTCGAGAAAAATGAGAGAAAATTACAAATACTTCTCGATGGTATAAAAATCTAAAAAAATGCATGCATATTAAAGGTACCGCAAAGATTAATTTTCCATAATAATAATTCCAAAATGTCATTAAGAAATTGTTGAAAAAAAAAATTGTTCGACAAATTTATGATAACTCAACTTTTTTTTTTATGAAAATGATTCGTTCATTTTTCTGAATACGTATGAATTTCTTCAGATTTTTCAATTTACTTTGAATTTTGTGTTCTTTCACACATTTTTTCCATATAAAAAAAAAATTCAAAGCAAATTGGAAAATCTGGAAAAATTCATACGTATTCAGAAAAATGAACGAATAATGTTCATAAAAAAAAAATTGGGTACCGGAAAATTTGTTGAACAATTAATTTTTTCATCAATTTGTTAATAACATTTTGGAATTATTATTATGGAAAATTAATCTTTTCAGTACCTTTGATATGGATGAATTTTTTCAGATTTTTATAGCATCGAGAAATATTTGCAATTTTCTCTCATTTTTCTCGAACTTATGCGAAATTAACGCGAAGCTACATAACTACCTTAAGCAGTTTTATTCGCGTAAATAAAAATATCATCTTATTCGGAAGAATTGAATTTTTAGGGTGAATTATTCCGTACCGTGTCCGAAGAATCGCGTTTTTCCTTCGATGAAATAATAGGGCGAATAGACCATCGGAAGTATGGGCACTTGATTCTCAATCGCTATTCTGAATGCACCTTTCTTGAAGGACTGCAATCCGTTTCCCAGTATATTTTTGTTCCTCGTTCCCTCCGCGAAGATGAAAAGTTTCGTCTACCTCGGGCATTCGTCCTATGTTTAGACGTGCAGTTTCATTGCCTTCTTTATAAATATTTATGATCTTACAAAAGACATGTGGACTTTCAGCGAAACTCAATTTTTTCGCTATTACGTGCGAATTTCAAGATTTTTTTTCTAAATATTCTTTAACGTTATGCAATTACAATTATAATTGTATTTCGTAATTATTGAGAAAATGGCGTAAAAAACAATTGGAATTGTTTAAGAGTTATCTTGTCGATATTAACAAATCGTTTCGAAAAAAAATGAACACCGTATTAAATCGCAGTATTTTCTCAAATTTTGATTAAAATCAAAACTCGATAAAATCGGAATTTGCGATAAAATTGTGCCAACGATATACGTATAGTAGACTGACTCAACGTAACTCTTCGATAATGGGGGCGGGTGAGTTATTATGAACTTTGGCAAAGGTTTGAATAGATATACATCGATAAAATTTCGATAAGGTACTCGCCTTCGAAATCGTATTTGTCGTCATAAAAAGAAAACAAAAAATATATATATACATATTTAATATCGCATGACATACCGCTCGATTCTTAACGAGGTGAGCCGATTCGCTCAATTTTTTCATCGATCTTTTTCCATTGTTTCTACTGATGAAAACGACACCGGCGAGCCACGCAATCGGTCCGAATGGAAACACATAAAACACCTCGTTTCTCGCAACCGCAGCGCATCGCCCCATCACGTGCCACGCATTAAACATACCTGTGTCGTGGGTAAAAAAAAAGCAAAAAAATTGCAACATAGTTCAATGAATATGATACATTTTTTTATCATTTTTTATTTTTAATAAATTTTTTTATCGGCATTAGTTGCCGATCGATTATCGGAAACGATTGATCGTACGAGTGTATATATTATTACCAAGTATATCTAAAGCGCTCTGATGATTCGCCACGATGACGCAGCCTCTCTCTTTACCAAGCTCTTCGGTACCTCTGATATCCCATTCGATGCCAAGTAATTTCGTGTAGTAACGCAAGAGAATCGAAGCATCGCTACGACATCGAACGTACATACAATAATTTATAATTATCTGCAGAAATTTTAACTTCAATAAATGTTTAGAATTTAATTTTTGAAAATTTCGTATCACTCGATAATTTCTATTTTTTTTTTGTCACAACATCGATCTCGTGAAAAATTTAATCAGCATAATAATAATTTGTGACGATAGACAATGCTTTAAAAAAATTGTCAGCGGTTTACGATATAATTTTTTTTATTTTTTATGCGATTATCTTTTACTATATTATATTAAAAAATTCCTTGTATTGTCGAATGCATACGCACTATTTACGACTGTCCGCAATATGGATGTCTGTCCAGTGTCTGGTTAGCGATGTGAACGTACACGCGTCACGGTCGATAAACTATTGGTCATTAAACTCTACGATGATCCCAGAATATTACACGAGATAATAATTCATTTATACGATTTCGTGTTACATGGGCTTTTAGCAAATTCTCGTACTTAGGTCTGTAATACGTAATGTTATTTTTTTTCAATAAGATTTTCTTAGATTACGATATTAAGAATGTCAACGATCTTTCCAGCGTTGGTAAACGACACGTGTTCGGTAGTTGGCAGATGAACAAGAATTCCCGTTTATTCATTGGGCGATTTTTTTTCGTTGATCCCGTCTGTTGCTGCTATGTGTTTTTTTTTTTACAACGTGTCCATCGTGATAGCACGTGGTTTGCATTCGTTATTTCGATGCTTTCGTGTACACGAGATATATAACGTTAATTGAAGGTCAGAAGGGCGTAATATTCTATGTGTATAAACAGCTTACGTGTATTATGAGCTTCGAATATATCGATGTAGATATTTAATAATCAAAACTTTAGCACAAGTGTGTAATAACGAGTGATGAATGAATCACTGATAACGTAGAAAAAATACTCACGCTGAATTTTTGACGTTTTTCGGCGAAAGAAGAACGTAAGGTAACATTATAATAGCGATGATGGAACTGTAAACCGCGTAGAGTATATATTTGGCATAGTATCTCACGGGATCCCGGCTCTCGAAGAAACACGAGATAACGAGAAGGGCCACTGCCAGCAGTACGACGATAGCATGCCAACTTAAACTCGCGAACACTTCCATTTTATATGTATTATTAAAATTTAACAGAAAAAAACTATCGCATCACGTTATGAATTAGATATACTCAACGAAACGAACTCTTACAGACGACGCACCAGACGACACAGTTCACCCTTTATTTTTATGGTGAGCGCGTCTCGAGTGTCCCTGACTAACGCGCTTTTATCAATAGGGACGATACCGATCGCGTGTGTAGACACAGACAGAGAACAGCCGCGTATGCGGGAGCACCGTGGGCCTTCGGTATCTTCCTACGAATATACCAAACTCCCGATGTCGTTCGTTCGTTCGCCCGCCGCTGCTGCTTTCTACAGTGACTATATGCATTGTGTATCGTGCGGTGCGGCTCGTCTCGGCAACGCTCGAGATTATCGCCGCGTCAGACCGATAAACGGATTATGATTTTTTTTTCCGGTCGACCAGCATGTCGTACAGTTATTCTTGTGCCCCTCGACGATTTCGGGACGAGTGTAATCGCGAGTTAGTAGTCTCAATTCTCGGTAAGTAATGTATAGCGACGATAAACGTTTCGAAAATATACATGTGATGTATATGGATTATTATCGACGCGTCGAGAATACACGATAGCAACAGGTGGCAACCAGCAGTAACGAAATTTCAACGCCGAGTTAAAATAGATATTAATGAATGCGTTTTTTTTTAGCATATTAATTGCTATCTACATACTGATTAAAAAAACATTTTGTTTGTGATAACTAATAGCACTGTTTTTTATCGGCTTTTCGACTTTATTTATTTTTATTGTTCAGATAACCGTATCGAAAAACAAACTGATATCAGAATTTCGATATTTGTTTTGTGTTTTTTAAAAATTATATCTCGATATAAATGAGATTTTTTCCATAAAATAAATCTCAATGAAAATTTATCGAAATAACGTTATGAGTTTTATCTTTAGGAAAATTCTTTTTTGTAACTCGTACATGGAAAGCGACGCATTTCATGGCAATTTTGCGGACGAAAGTGGTCAATTTCGTGACAGTAACGAAATAGTATATTGTGCAACAAGTGCCGAAAGTTGGCATTGCCAATTCCACCCGAGTTGCTCACTATACTTTTTGACACTTTCGTCCCGGAAAACTGACGTAAAATGCGCCGCTTTCCATGCACGAGTGACAGAAAGATATGTTCGCGCATGCGCAGTTCGCGATTGTTTCATTTTCGTCCCTTGGGAGCTTATATTCGTTCCTTAGGACGAAAAATGATAACCTCACATTTCACTGTCCGTCCCGCAAAACTGCCATGAAATGCGACGGTTTCCCCTGCATTCGTTACAAAAAGTATAGCGTGCTGCTCGGGCCGAATTGGCGATTGCAACTCGTGTGATTGCAGCAGTGATTGCAGTCGTGTGATTGTCCATAGCAACGTTTGCAGTACCAGCGGTTGCCTTAGCAACGGTTGCCTAATAACGGTTTCCATAGATAAGTATGCATGGTGACCATAGTCTGTGACCGCAACAGGGGCGTGTCATTCATCGGGACTGTGGGCGCGTGGGTAATGTAGCAGTAGCAATATTTTGCAGGTTTCTGTCCGACGGCCGCGACCGCTCGACCCCGGCAAACCTTTGATTGAGACGATTGATGCGATTCATGCGTGCGTGCAAACCAAAATAACCTGTTAGTAATACATATTATTGCTTAAAAACCACTCTGGTAAAACTTTTTTATAGAAAATGATTAAAAAAAGTCGTATTGTTTTAAATACGGACTTTGGTTAGTGAATACACGAAGTACTGATGCAAATATATGATAAAATTTCTATCGGTTTTTATAATAACGTACTATAAATTAAAAATCAATTTCAATTTGTTAGCGAATTTTTTATTGCGTAATTTATATATCCATTGAAAATTATTTTTTCAGTAATGTTATTTTGTAACGAATCGAATAATTATGAAAAAAAAAAAAAAAAGTATCCCATGTTGGCGATTTGAACTCGCGACACTATCGCATAAAAAATTTCTAATCGAATAACAAATTAGTAATGAAAAATTGTACTACTTTACCAAAATAACTTTATTAACCGCAGTTTGTTGTTATGCGTGATCGTCTAAATGCCGCGGTCGAGGAAACTCCAATATTTGTTTCTAAAATTTGAAGGTACCCACCTATTTTACGTGCACCTAATGAACTAATGGACTGACACCCTAACCGCTGTGCTATTGATAATTTATGGATTAATTACACTTTTATAGTACAAGTATTAATCCATAAAATCTGATGCGCATTTCTTTACACGATGAGACGCCCATTACGAACAATTAATTGATATTTCGTACCGCTACCAAATTAAAACATATTATTTAACCGGACATTTATAGACGACCAAACGTGAACTTCTCATATAATGTTATTCATTGTCTAGCATACGATACATACAAATAAAAGATGTATCGTATTTACAATGTAGGAAACAAAAAGTAAAGAATAAGAAAAAGTATCGATTGAGACTCTATAAACTGCTCGAAACGTGAACAGATAAAAGCGATAGCATATGATAAAGACCTATGCGAAATCGATAGGTTTCAATTGGTTTCAACCAAATATTTTCAGCACGTTTGTGCAAAAGAATATCGATGGGTTGCCGATAATAATTTTCCGATAAAAATTATGAAATTGTACATCAACTTGATATGCAATCTGTATAAAACGTTTTATTTTTCGTTAGTTTTCCACCATACGTTTTGGTAGCTTTTTTACATTAGAAACATGAGATTTAATACGATAGAATTCCTATCATTGGGGTCTGATATGGAACGAAGGAAACAAACTAAATAAAATGATAATATAAACTATATAAAAAGTCTTTTTTTTTTATGTAGTTTTCCCGATAGTTTCTGATGGTTCTTTTCATTTTAAAATATTCGATCGATTTCGATATATTTTCTAGCGTTATGTTTCGATAGAGAATGAAAGACCAACCGATGAAGGAATACGTGGATTGCAAATTCTTAATTTTATATCGTGTATTGACGGTAGATTACGATACTGTGTCATCAGATAGCCATTTATAGATGATATAACGTGAATGTGTTATAAAATATTATGAATTGGCTAGCGTACGATTCATAACCATAATATATGTATCATATTTGCACTATAGAAAACAAACACAAAAGAAAATTAAACATAACGATTCGATTTGTATAAACTGCTCTAAAGCTGAACAGATAGAGGAGATAAAACACGATACACACTCGTATTCGAATCCTATTTGTCCGAATCGTTCTCTATGAAAAACTTTTATCAGGACAATTAACGTTTCTAAACGAAGGTCCGAGAAGTCATCGGGAATTATAGCACGCTATACATGTCGTTTGGTTATTTCCGATAAAAAGCGAATCGATACGATTCACGTCACGATTACTCGTGACTCGTAGATTGGCCTAACAAGCCTTACGACAGCTTGTTGATTTTCGAACGTTGGCGCTGGAGTATCGAACCGATAATGATTGAGACTTGAACCTTTGGACGACATCGAGGCCATAACTCGATTGTTGCTTTCAAATTCTTTATCAATGATCGCAGCCAATGATAAATCGAAATTCATCTCATAACAAGGGTCAGTTACAAACAATTTTTCAGTCTTCGGGCTTCAAGTGGATTCGATAGTACCTGTTTCACGGGCAATCCAGTCTTATCGTCACAAAAAAATTAATTCAGATCTTTTGGACAATTGAACTTTGTCGTGATCTTCGATAGTTTATATCGTCATTATATTTAAAATTATTAAAAAAAAAATCGTCAGGCAATATTAAGGGCATTCTTTGTCGATGATTTATTTACAATAAGTACGAGATCCAGTGGAATTTTATTACATTTATCTTTTCATCGTCGCATGGCGATTTATAGCTAATGGGCATTTTTTTTCTTGTTCTTCGGAAGAAATACAGGTTATGTTTGTTTAGAAAAGCCTTGTGCGCTTGTTAACGGCCGCTGGTCCAGTTTTTTCATTCGAGCGAAACGGCGGTTCGCTGTGATAAAGAAAAATAACATAAATTATATTTTTTCGACTTCCTCTACGTTCGTACGCAATCTGTTTTCATTATTTCGCGCGAATGACTCACCATCCGGTTACATTTTCCGCAGCGTCGCACGTATTTACGAGGTCGTTGAACGCATTCCCTTCGCCACAGTTTTGCAGACGCGGTCGACCCTCCACGCATACGAAATAGTGTTGACAATCCGCGGGGCTTCTGAAGAATCTGGTTTCGCCACCGAGATAGATACTGTTGTTGTCGACGGGCGGACAAGTGAAGCCGAGGAAAGCTGTAGACAGAAGAGACGTTAAGATTTTAAAACTAATCCCCTCCCTGTGGCTTATCTGTTTGTCGAGTTTTTTTCTTTGATTCCACATTTTTTCCATACAACTCGTGAGTCATACGACTTTATTAAATAAAATAAACTCTCGACCTTTGCGATCTCGTGGAGTTTCGTAAGTATTTGATCCTCGAGGCGGAAAATATATACAGTACAAGCCCTGTATTCCTAACTCGACGGGACCGGACACCCTCCCCGTCCCTACTCCCGGTCAGTTGCTGCGAGTAGAGGTAACGAGGGGTATACGCGTCCGCACAGCACCGGCTTAGAGTGGAGCGAACGGATTCGAGGAAAATGCAGTTACGAGAAATCGTTGCCATGGCAACGAGTTGAAATCAGGGAGCGGTTGAGTTAAGAGGAGTTAAGAATACGGAGGCTGTACTGTACATCAAATATAAAATATATCATACAAATATAATGTTATAGCTGATTCTCTCTATATAATATAAAAATACAATATAATACGCCGCTGCTGTATACAAGAATCGAGGGGTGGGCGGGGCGAGGGAGCAATGGCCGCCATAGCAAAATAATACATTACAATACAAGTGCGAAAAAACTTTTTCTGACGAGTGTGAGTTGGCAGCACGAGCCAAAAGCGAGTGTTGCAAACACACGTTTTAAGAAACAGTTTTTCGCACGAGAATCGTACAAAATTTTAATTCACAAGGTGTGAAAATGGGTGTTATTCCTTTTCACACTGAGTGAAATAAAAATACTCGGAATATTTCGGGCCGAGAGGCCGCTCCAGGGCAGGGAAACAAATATTCCAAGTCCCTCGAAAGGAAGTAAAAAGCTAAGTAAAGGAATGGGATCACCTTAAAGGGGAAGGGAGGAAAGGAGGGGCAAAGGGAAGGGGTGAACTCCCCTTAGAGGGACTAAGAATTCCTTCCATTTAGAGAGACTTAGTTTTTTCATTTTCTTTAGAGGGATATCGAAGATTTTTTTCCTCCCCTCGGGGAGGGCCCGGGGAGCCTCTGGTAATAACATAAAATAATAAATATAAATAAATAATTATTTTATATTATTATTATATGTCCATCATTATTATCAAGAGACGCGGTAGCGTCTCGACGCCAAGTAGTTTAAAGAAAAAGTCTGCGCGGCAAAGCCGCGCGCGTCGTGCGCTACCGTGTCCTTATACGCCAATATCGTGCCCCCTAAACTTTGACATTTTTTTTCTCGGAAACGAGACATCGGATCTAAATTCTAAAGACACTTTCACTATATAAATCGAATACAAGCTTTAAAATGCGCCTGGAATCAGCCCGATCGGTGCGAGAAATGATGAGATATCGCGATATCGCCCGAAAAATCGTCACTTTCATTATAAAAATTTGTGTTCAGAGATTTTTTCGACTGTCAGCTGTTTGTCCGATGTCCCATGACGTACGTGTTGTGTCCGTGCGTCCATGCGTGTGCCGTGCATACAAAACGGTAAAAGCGGAACGAACGATCACCGGTTTGCAATTTTCCAAGTGTCAGTTCGTGAATACAGCAACTAGTAATATCCGTATCCGCGATCCGTAAATAGTACGCTCATACTGAGTGATCGAAAAGAAGGTTAATTACAGGTTATTTATAATTTCATTTTTTTCGTGAAAATTAGTAAAAAAAAAGATCCTCTTGTGCGGCTAACAAAATGGGTCGTTCGTCTGATAAAATTGTTCAAATAATTGCGGGCGAGAGGTCATTTTAATTGATAAATATTGTGCGTGTGATACAAGAAAAATCGTGTCATGCGGATTCTTAACGTTATCAAGTAATAAAACATTTTTTTAAAATAAATAATAACACAATAATAAACAAAAAAAAGAATGAAATAAAAAATAAAAACATTTTTTTGCAAAAAATGTAAAAAATGTCGCCAAGTAGTTTAAATAGTTTTGTGAAAATAAAAAACTCGTAAAATAATCAAAAATCATATGAGCCAAGTGAAAATAAAAAAAAACTTGGCGCGTCCTTAGAATACAAATAAATGTAGTTGCATCGAAAGAAAGGACGAGCAAAGTTTTTTTTTATTTTCACTTGGCTCATATGATTTTTGATTATTTTACGAGTTTTTTATTTTCACAAAACTATTTAAACTACTTGGCGACATTTTTTACATTTTTTGCAAAAAAATGTTTTTATTTTTAATAACTTACTTATACTTACTGTTATTATATAACTTACCTAACTGTTTAATAATCACTTTTATTATTATTTTTTCTTTATATATATTTTTTTCCAAAAATGCCGTCGATATCGCGCATTTCTTTTATAAACCATTGCAAGATGATTTGAGAGATATATTTACCCTCGGCGTCGCAATCCGGAACTTGGTCGGGCCAGTCACAGCGATAGCTCTCAGGATTGAAGGCCAATCCTTCGGGACAGTCGAATACGTAGCCTATGCCGTCGGCACAATTCATGAATTGTCCGCAGTTGGTGCGATCACCGACCTTGAAGTATCCGTATCTGTGGGGACAATCGTCGGTGGGTTGTGGAGATTCTGAAACAAAAAAAAAGACGAAAAACCGAGTTATATATTCCGATCGGTAACGAAAAATGTATTTTTTCATCATTGGTAATTATTCAATTCTGAAAGAAAAAAAGAAATTCCACGAGACTCACGAAGCTTGGTGCGCCCTTGACAATCGACGTCAATCGGATATCCACAGGGGTAGTTGAAACGCGCCTCGGGATTGAAAAGAAGCCCCTCGGGACAGAGCTTCTGCTCACCCACGCCGTCTATGCACTCGACATACGCGTCGCACTGCGACGACACCGGAAAACGACCGTTTCTCTCCGGACAGGAAACGGACGATTGCGCCGATGGTCTCGAGGGCTGTTCTACCCGATTGAAGGGATTTCCTTGCCGGCGATTGTGCAATTGACCGAAACCTGAAGAAAATTTTTTTTTTTATTCAAGATTCTGGATAACATCGATCTTTGGATGATTGTGTGTCAAGGTTACTATTGGGAAATTGACGAGAATGTGAAAGTCAGAAAAAAAAAATCTTAGAATTCTAAGTATTTCTTATGAAGGAAAAATTGACCAAAGATTCACTATGATGCCAATTTTTTGTAAGGCAACATTTTTGTAAAGTGTAATTTTTTTTAATCCGAGATAAAAAAGAAAAAAGTTCCCGTCGTTCCGTTGCATTGGTTGTTCGGCCAATAATATAATAATTACTAACTAAACAATGATAATAAATAATTCATTTTTAAAAATGTATTTCATTAAAGATAAAAACCATATATTTTTTATTTTTTAATCTGTCTTCCGATGGAACTTTCGTTTGAAAAAAATCCGATAATAAATGTTTTTCGAATAGAAGCCGCGATGCATTTTTTTTAACTCCAGAGAAATGATAATTTTTCTACTATTATTACGTGGCGCGTAATTGTTCGCGATAAGTAACAGACTCAACGTCATTCACCGTGGCATAAAAATTCATCATTGTAACAGATAAAGACCCGTGTAGTAGCGCGTCCCGATTAGCATATACGAACGAAAGGAGACTCTCGATTGTAAAAGAGCGTCACGTGTCGTTTTCTTTGCGCGTAATATCGAGTCGCGCGAATCCTGTTCCTCTTCTTCTCTGCCGGTCGAGACTTATGCTTTTGCTCGGCTCGTGTGTCGCGATCGCGTCCGGAGGGAAAGTCGAATGGTAGCCGCGAGAACGAGATAGAGACTGACCTCCGTCGAGGCATCGAATAAATTAGCATTAAGTCTCTCGCGATTACGTAAGATTTCAGAGGGAAGACATAACGCTGATGAGATTTTGGTCCACTTGAATGATTTCTTGAAATATCGTTAAAAACTTGTACACCACACAACAAAAATTGTTGCACTTTAAATTCCAATTGTTCGCAAAATGTATGTGTATTTTTTTAAATGATTTCTTTCTAGCAAAAATTACATTGGTGAAAGATCGCGAGAAAGAGAAAATACTGATGATTCGACGCAACCGGTTAAAGTCGTTTGGCCTTTAGTCTTCATCGGTAGAGCAAAGGTTACAGGTGTATCGTAATAATATCAGCTTCGATATGTACAGTGAATCTTTAAGAACATTAAAAACGCGCGGATCAATGAAACTTCCTTTCCTATTTGTATGAGTTTTATTCTCATTACTGTGCTTAGTAATGATAAAAAATTTAAAAAGAAACTAAACTAATTGGCGATTAACTGCCTCGACTACTCACACGTAGTTGCAGCGAAGATTACGCTGACGAGCGCTATTAATACGGCTGAATTGCGCTGCATCTTGATTGGTAGAAACTATCGATGTTTTTTTGTTATCGACGATCAATAAATTAGCACCAAAACAATTATTCGATGGGTCGTCTTGTTGGACGAAACCAAAACACGAACTATGCTCGTCGCCGGATCCTTTCGGGCCTTTTATCACCTCGGCTGTCGAGGAGAGTGAGAGTGTCTCTCGGGAGCGTCTTCGCGGAAAGAGGGGAGTATAATACGAGGATGAGTAATAAAGTGGTAGTGGATTGGATCCGATGGATTTTTGCCATCGAAGTGGACGGTGGAATGAAGATTCTAGAATGAGTTCTCTTCCACGTACGCGCTACAGGAATTTACATTCATATATGAAGAAATAGGTACATTTCATGAAAACGAGTTTGAACACTTCCTCGATCGATCAAACAAATGAAAGCCATTGAATATTCTTTCGAGTATTTTCCTTGATATGTGAATTATAAACAAGGTTGGAATTAAACATCGTAGATGATTTCACGATGTTTCGAAGTTTTCGTACGCATAAAAAACTTTACGGAGTATTTCTCTTTTTTTTCGTTATTTATTTTGCCGATGCTTCGATTACGTGAAAATTAGAAAAATATTCGTAAAAACATAGGTCCCGTTCCGAAAAATTGGTGCATTGTTTTCCTGTTGACTGAGTTGTCCGTTTTGTTATGTTGCATAAATATCAGCGTCGAAATGTATGTGACTTCGCTGTGGCCCAGGGGCCGGTGAAAGTGTTTGTAGAATCTACAAATACTGACAGAAGAACACTGCGAGAATCAATAGTTTAGCTTAAAAATCTTGCGAATTCTTTTAAAAGATCCGCATTGCTCGCGAAGAAAATTCCGTCTCAGAAATCGTACATTCCGATACATGATTCGTTGGATTCGTGGTATTGTGAAAAAAAGTCACGGATTGAATCTCCAAAGAACAGTTATGTACTGAAACCTACGTACAGTACTACACAGGCGACTAAGGACTTTTCTTGATAGTTTGATTTCAAATCCGATTTTTGGGATACTGAGTAAAAAAACAAAGAAAAGTGATATGAAAAAGATTTGACCATTTGTAGTTCGCAACTACTTTCTACTCCACGCAGTTTATATTTTTTCTTAAAAGATCACCAACTACTGCCACCCAGAAAAACGTGCGTCAAAACCTTTCCGAATCATCTTGTATACCCTTGGAAATTAGTAGTTTAGTAATATTCTTCGTGTATACGCATAAATATTGAGAGTTATAATAATACAAAAAATGGTTATTCAATACTCAGTTCAGACGATCGCCAGTCGTGCTAAATGCGTACAATAGTATTTTTTTCAACTCATGCACAGAATGTCCCGCGTTCCGTGCCTGCAAAGCGTTCGCGAAGTAGCGTATTGTAGTAAGGCATGAAATAATATTCTTGCGCATGCGCAGATCCTCAAATTCCTTCATTATTTGACGTATTCTTTTATTATTTCACACTTTGCCCCTCCTCTGACACTCGAACTAACTTTGAGGTTAGGTTGTCGCTCACGCTTTACAGGCACGAATCACGGGACATACTGTTCATTCGTTAAAAAAAAGAAGTATGTGGTACTTGTACGAAAAAGCGGACATCCCAAGGCGGTTACGAAGCAAGCTGCACTCGCCGCTTCCTAACCTTCGCGGAATAGCCGCTTTCCTGTACTAGTATCACAATCTATTATTTCGTACGTATCATTGCAACACCAATGATAAAAATGTATCTGAGGCCTCTAAAAATATTCGTTCGAAACTCGTGTAAACGAGATCAACTGATATGCATAAGATTATAAGTTGACATAAAAATACGCAAATGATATCGCATTCCGTTGCACGGCTCCATATAAATTCGGTGCGTGCATTACGTCTCAACATCCGTTGTTAGAAATTCTTCGTATAAAGTCTTCAGTGTTGCCAGTGCGTTTCGATTTTTTTAAACATGATTGTGAATTCACTGAACGCGATTAATCTATTGCTCGCAACATTTCAAACAATGTTTATTTCCCAACGACTGAACTCAATCGGCAAGAACTGATTCGGAAAGAATCGATTCAACAAATTCTCATGGATAGTATATACGACTTCAATACTTTGGGAATGACTAATGAATCAACATTGGATTTCCAAGAAGCCTTTTCACAAGTGGACGCAGAATACGTCGAAGACGTAGAAGATTGGACTGAAGAAGGGGTGCCTGGATCTTCTTCATTTGAGTGTCCTCGTCCAATTCAAGATGAAATTGATTTAGATTACAAAAAACGAGCTGTAGATTATTGGCGGAGTGGGGAAAAAAATTATCGCACGTTTTCTAGTGTTCAAAATAAGTTTAATCAACTTTCTGGCCGTCGTCAATTAACGAGGTGGGCAAAGCAAGTGGATGAAGAAGGGACCCGGACAGAAAAATTGATGCATGTCTCGAGATTTATATTGAACAAATTACGAAATGCACTATTAATCCAAAATAAAGAAAAGAGAAAAATAGAGAAATAATGATACATGTCTCGAGATTTATATTGAACGAATTACAAAATGCATTATTAATCCAGAATAGTGTATTTCGTAATTATACGGTAATAGAATTGGAACTTTTGATCGAAATATCTCGTAAAATATACACGAGAACTTTTCAACGGCTCTAGTTGAACATGACAAGATTGTTAGCAGTACAGAATAATACAACCAAATCGAATTTGATCATTAGAAATTACTGTTTTCATCGTTACGTGATTTCGTCTATTTTCCAGGTTAGACGTCTGAGTGCAATGGGAAAGATTTGTGTACGCCATTTACTTCTTTAAATTATTTTCATTTAGTCATTTGTCAGTATACTATTTCGAACTATGTGCAGTTGGTTGGTAGTTGGTAATTAAAAATATTTCTGCTTGAAGAACGCTCATCACCTACCGATATCGATCGATATCCCGATACGAGGCTCTGTGCAACTACCAATTCAGGCAAAGTCCTGATAAATGCCATTAATGAGAAGGTCCTGACAACTACCATGTTATGTATCCGAGCGGAAACACCTTAGCCTCGGATGAAAGTCGCAAATGTCAACCTTCTATTGCTTGTTCTCTTAGTTACCGAATCAACGGTCCTGTTTGTTCTGGAAGTTCCGCGTGACACATCTACGTTACAGTATGGCTGATTACGTTCGTCTTATTATTCATCATGTAATCGAATAAACTCCTATCAAACTTAACATTGGTGACGAGAATTCATGAACTTTAACACGTGAACACGTCGTCCAGATTTCCCGGAAACTCCGAAAACGTGAGAGGAAAATTTATGGGAATAGTCATGGAGACAACGGCAACCGGGGTAATAGGCTCCATGGGAGCATTTCATATAGAAAACATGGCAAAAGAAGACGCCTGGAATCTCTATTGGGAACGGCTCGAATTTTATTATTCGGCAAATAATATAGTCGACGCGAAGAAAAGAGCGGTTTTGTTTACGATATGCGGAACCGCAACGTATAGTGTGATACGCTCGCTGCTATCGCCAGATACACCATCGACCGTTGAGTATGCGGCGATTGTTCAAAAGATGAAAGAACATTTTAATCCGGCTCCATCGGAAATTCTGCAACGATTCTATTTTCACAAGCGGGATCAAATGTTGATCGAAAGTATCGCTGAGTATATAGCAGAGTTGCGTCGTGGTAACGATAGCGACGCATACAAAAGGCCGCTTGTAAGGGTGGAAATCGATCGATCAGTGACTCAAAATTTTTTTATGTCAATCGATAGCTTATGCGCCGAGACTAAAAGTCGATGAAACATTGAAGAAGTTGATCGAACAAGGGATGTTGGAACCTGCAGATTTTTCTCGCTGGGCGACTCCGATCGTAACTGTGGTCAAGAAAGATAATTCGCTTCATATTTGTGGCGATTATAAGAGCACCGTTAACATAGCTATGGTCATGGATACATATCATCTTCCAACTGTTCCGAACGTGTTGGCATCGTTGGCCTGAGGTAAGATTTTCAGCAAGCTGGATTCTGCTCAAGCAGATCAGCAACTTAAAGTCGATGATGAAACGGCCAATGTTCTGACTCTAAAGACTCCGAAGGGTTTAATGAGGGTGGAGAGATTGCAGTTTGGAATTAACTCGACGATTGTTATCTTCCAAAGATTTATAGAATTATGGTCACATAAAAGGAGTAAAACGTTATCTGGATGATATTCTAAAGCGGTTTCTTCGTCATAGAGTATGGAAATCTCCCGACTATAACATGTGAATAATTAATTGTTATTTTACTATTTTTGCAGTCGGGAGTTTTTCAATTTTTCAAAAATTTTTGTATTTCGACCTTCTTAAAGATAACACATTTTAAAAACCTAGACTTCCGTAAATTTGAGGTTATACCGTACAGAGATCGAGCGCCTTTCGAGCTACCGGGACACGAAAAAATATATCGCAAATAAAATAATAAAAAACAATTTCGATTACAATCGCAACAATGGAAATTTGATTTATAAGAGGTGAACGTAGCGTTTACATTCGTTCGGGATGCCGCCGTGAGGTTACGTGCCGTGAGAACTAAGCGTTCGAGATATCGCGAAGTTAGGCACTCACACGTACATTGCATTTTGAGAATGTAGTAGTTTGTATCAAGAGGCGCGGTAGCGCCTCGACGCCAAGATACTGAAAAAACAGTATAGGGCGTTACGCTACTGTGTATATCTACGCCAATATACCGGAAGTGTATAGTGCGTGCAACTTTCGATCGATATATCTTCGGAATGATACAACGAATCGAATTTTCATGGACACTTTTATAATGTAATTTTAATCAATCTTTCGAAAGAGCCTGGTTACCATTTGATTGGTTTAGCCTATTTTGACATATCGAGACCGAAAATTTCACAGGGTCCAAACGATTATAAAGTGTCCTGTCCCATATATATATGTCTGCGTCTACATCAGTTCATTGAAAAATTCGCGTGGTGGCGCGCTCGTCGCCACAGCCGGCTAGCTATCAGCTGTTACATATTTTTGGTTAGATTTTTTGTTCGACAATTTTTCCGAGTTTGTAGTAGGTATATGCATGATCGTCGGAATTTTAATCGGTGAAAAATTAAAATGCGGAGTTAGAGTAAAAGTAATCAGTTATTACATATTGTAATAAAAAATGTTCGAAACCTTTTACGTAACAATTAAAAATAAAAAAAGTTATAAAACTCTGCTGGTAAAAACAACGCTCAACAAAAAAGTACCAAATTTTCAAGAAGAAATAAAATTTCCCAAAAATTTTTTTCAAAAAAAAAAGGTACGCCAAGAACTGAAAAATACAGTTTACAAAAATTATTCAAAAAAATAAATTACATAATACGGGCCAAGTTTAACAAAAAACATACTTCTATATGGCAATAACAATTGTCTTTTTGATGCAAAAAAAATTGTTGTAAATAATTGACGTTCCACTGTTAGCGGTTTATTGTGATGCTTGCAAACACGGGAAAGCCAATTATTTACAACAATTTTTTTTCAACGCTACTCCGGCACATATACAGTTCGTTGTACTTTCTCTATGAGCTTCCAGTAACTGGCTCACATAATAATAATAGTGGCAGTTTGATGTATATCTATTACACTTGAGTTATTGTACAGTCTTAAAAACGTCTAAAAATACTGACTCGCATTTCTCCAACACTCATACTATACAATATTAGTCTTATTATCATCACGTACTTTTAATCGAAACCTCACAGTTGCTCGCCTCTCTCGTTTTTCTCGCCACTCTCTCAAATTCTGCCACATACTCACACAGCCCGATAATAGGTTTGCCCTTAAGTCCCCTATTCACTTTGAATTCTAGGCTTGCCCCCGTGTGTAATGTATAAATATTACTATTTAGTCTGTACTCAAGCTATATGAAATATCATAATTAATAATAATTAGTGTCCGCATTTTGGCGTACCCGGAGTCAACGAACGAGGACGTAGCGGATATCTGAGTCCATTTTTTTATTTTTTTATATTAAAAAACTTTCTTTTTTTTTTAACGAAACGAAAGACCGAAGTGCAGATCTTTATAACTTTATATTATCAGCATTCGCTTTCAGATATTGTATCCTATCGGTGTACAGTGCATCGTCGTATTTTTTGACGATGTAGCCTTCAATCTTTTATTTAAAACGCGGTATTTTTTCGCTTGGGGCGGTTGCGACACCGCATTTTGAATTTCGGAGATTATCAGCTCGTTTTTCGACTGTTCCGTTTTAAGGCACCTTATGAGAGTTCACAAGGTTGGATTATTTCGCGTAACGATCTCGTTGAAACCCCGATGCCAACCTTCGACGTTGTTTTTCGTACAACAAAGATCAGATCGGCAAGCATCGTAATGATTCCAATAAGGAATGGGGAATTATCCCGATTTATTATTTTTTCGACGATCATACCGAGCGACAAACTCTGTTTCGAACGAAAACGAAATTCCTCCGTCGGGAATATTTCTTCGGCAATACGGTTAAACATAGGTACGACGTCGTCGTTTTTGAAAAAAGCAAGAGCGCCTAATAGTTTGACGGTTTGTACGACTTCTGTCTCAGTGTCGTACTAAACGCGTTTGTTAGAGCTTTCACTGCCGCTTGTTCCATATCCAGCATCACTGAATCGGGATTCGGGTCTGGATTAACTTCTTTCAGTTTCGTGAACAATTCGTCATATACAGCGGTGCTTTTGCCGGGTAGTAAAGCAAATACGAGAGACATGACCTGGGCATCTATCGAAGCATGAATTGTATAAAGTTGTGCGAAAATCGACGAGCAAACGCCGATTGTTCCATCGACAAACCAATGCTTCGCTTCCGCCAATAGCCTCACATTCTCAACAGTCCCGAATATGAGCATTCGATTTTCTACGGGTCCTTTGTCATATATCAGAAAATTATGATTTTTTTTCGTCACGCGGAACTGATCCGGCATTTCGAAGTCTTTTCGAGTAAGCGGATTTCCAAGATCTTCCGAAACCCCGTGTCGGATATTACGAATAGTTCGTGTCATCGAAGTAGTCCTCACTGTAAGATATATTTGATACGATAATATTCTTTACAATTACCGACTGGTGAATCGATATAATATCGATGCGTGCATTGAGGTTTTTGTTGATGATAGGTTTCCATGCAAATGTATAATTTGCTAGAGGCCCGATTGAACTGGTCATGGTGCACCAGAGGCATCGTTAAATATTACACTGAACGCGTTCTTCCCTGTTAAAAAAATCGAAAGTGATATGTACAACCTAAGCTCATAGCTTTTCTTTTGCACTTTTTCGACACCATACGACTCAGCATCGACTTTTCATCTTTACGTGGCGGATTCGATCTTTTATCTATAAAGAATTTCTGGACGATTCAGTACGAGCTTTACAATCTTCTCAGTTCCGTTCTCTTCAGTTCAGTTTTAAGGGAAATATATCGTAGTTTTAAGCAGTTCATTAAATGGCCAACTATGTTGGAAAATTACATTTAAGAAACTATCAGTGACTCAATGGTTTCAATTGTTTAGTTCCTATTGGTTAATTGATAATAAAGAAAGTATCTGATAATTTATCGAAAGCCGTATATGTATATGTATTGTGACGAGTTCTCCCTTATCTCGAACGCAAGGCTAAACTTTACACTAGGACCTGACTACCAGGCGCATATCAATCGATGCGGCCCATGGTTGGGGAAGTGATGCGGGGGCCCGGGCAGTGCCGCGAGTCAAGGCGATATTTTTCCGGGGCTTACAAAACATGTATACAGAAGTGATTGTTCGAATAACGGGGGCCCAAGGTACACGGCATGACACTAACCACGACTGTCAGACCTGCGCACGGTCAGTATGGGTGAAGCATGCGCAACCTCGATTTTCGCAAGTGCGATGCGGAGCCGATTCCGCCGCTGTGAAAAAAATCGAGGTTCTCATGTAAGTCTAAAAATTCAACACTAAAAGAAAACAAAAGCAAATTAAAAAAAAAACGCGAAATCGAAAACTCTATGTGTCACCTTCGGCCGTTCACCCTCACGAACGCATCGGGGTCCCAGGGGGCATCGGTTAATTGTTGTTTCGCCGCAATTACCAAACCGGACCGGAATCTGGAGGTCGGTGAAACGCGTTGACCTCCGCAAGGACGAACAAACGAAACAACAACACGAAAAACTAAGCCGTAACGCGAGATCTATGAGCCCCAAGGGCTCAAAAGCGATAGTCACCACCGAACGCAGTCGCAAAAGCGAACGGTTGCAATTTGCTCGATTGCTCAGAATGCGGGTTATGGTTTATGGTAGAAGGGTCGCGATCCGAGGTCAATAGAATAGCATACGAAATAAATAATCCAAATCTTAAAATTCAGATAACGAGAACAATTATTTATTGGCTATAAGCCACGGGATCGCACACAAGTGCATCGAGAGCGCTCAGCCGATCGAAGGATCGCGCCGAGCCAAGCGGGAACAAATCGATAGACACGACCGATAATTTTTTAAACGAAAGAAACTCACCGAACCGTAAATTATCCGTAGCTTGGCAGGGTCTGCATTTTACGATGCCTCGATAACTTTATCACGATCACTGCATCTCAAGAGCATTAATCGTAATGCATCACTTGTGTCACAAAATCGGAAAAGGAATTTGCATCGGGATTCGCACGAAACGCAGTACACGAGCACACGAGTCGAACGATGAGTGAACGAGAACGAGACGCACGAACACGAGAGCGGGATCGGGATCGGGATCCACGATAACACAAGCGAGACACAGCGATCACATGACACCTCGATAGACTCGAGTGCGAGTACAATCGACCGAGGCCTATCACAGTAGCGGGAGCGCGAGAGAGACCCGAGGTACCTCTAGGGCAGCCCTCGGTAGCCTGTTTTAGCTACGATAATGACTGAAAAGCGACATTATTATTACAGTACAACCCCCGTATTCATAACTCCTTTTAACTCAACCGCTCCCTTATTTCAACTCGTTACCATGGCAACGATTTCTCGTAACTGCATTTCGCCTGAGTCTATTCGCCTCACCCCTAGCGGTATCTATGGATGCGTACACTCCTCGTTACCCCTACTCGCAGCAACTGATCGGGAGTAGGGACAGGGACGGGGTAGGGGAAACGCAAAAACGGGAAAGTGTCCGGTCCCATCGAGTTATGAATTCGGGGGTTGTACTGTATTGCGGGAACCTTGATCAGGAACTACTGCCCACTCAAACCATCTCATGACTTTATCGAACCTATGACACGGTAACTTTTAAGAGTCTTCGCGATTGCTTCCCTTAGTCAATGCGTGAAAAACAAGGTTTTCCTCTACTATAACGCGGCCCCAGGTATTTCAGCCTCGTCTGGAAAAACTGTACTACCGTCTGTTCTCAACGCATTGGCACTTTCCTTCGGGGGGCCGGGATTGCACCGGACTTTGGCGTATTCGCGCGGAATTTCGTCGGGTCACTCCTTTATTTAGGCGCCATATTTCGAACTTTACACCAAATAGATTCAAGAACCTCAACCAAACTGAATGAGACTTAATGTCAAACAGAATTGAAGTGGAATAATAAACTGTACTGAAATGCATCGTAATAATTACAAAAGATATAACACAAACTGAATTGCAAAAATCTCAACCGATAGCTTAACGGGAGCTGGACGGGATCTTGAAAGTTAAGAGAAGCAATAAATCGAGAACTATATTAGCAACAACATCGGTATTTATTAAAAAATAAACGGTTGCTTTGATCTTTGTGGCACTGATTTAAAAAATCACGTCACAGTATATATATTGCAACGGATATAGCTAACTAGCTAACGAATGTAGTTGAATGTTTATTAAGACACACGATATTAGTTAGGTTGACAATAGACGAACGTACGGACGATCGACACAATATCGATCGTCACGACAAGAGAGTCTGGACGGAACTTTAAAAGCGAGCAGACGTGTGACTTTTCATAACCGGGATAATTGACATTTATTATTATTAATAATATCCGCCCCAAAACCAAATACGCGTGTAAAATTTCAAATGGAGGGGATAGGCAACACGGATCGCGCGGTGAGTAGTTGCGACTGACTGCGCGTCGTATGTACCAGCGTTAAAAACGGCATGAAACGATCTTTAGGAATTTTTAACTCCGGAAGTGGATGATGAATTGCCTCAACATTTTTGGAGGTGTGTAATCGAACATCTAACTTCTGTAAAAAAAAAAGTAATTGAAATAGTGAGAACGAATCATTTACTGCGATTGTAAAAGTAATCAAATTTTCACGACAGATAGCTATCGCCGTCGTGTATAAGGACTTTTTTTCGAAATTTATTTTCTCGAATTCCGGATGGTTAATAATTTCTATAATGTTTACATGTTTTTTTCAGAACATTGAATAAGAAATAGGCAAAGTTTGATTTTGTAAGAAAATCGTTACCTCGCGAGAGCTACCGAGCCGCGATTTAAGGGCTATATAAGTATATCGCTCCAATAAATGATTTGGCTAAAATTTCAAACTTCGTAAATCGATTTATATTCATATTTTCCAATAGAGAAATGATCGTAGCGTTATTTACATCAAACATCATACGTCGAAAAAGACAAGCGGGACACGACGAGTAAAATGTCAAGGATCCTCAGTGTCTCCGCTCGAGGCGTGATTCCCTCGACTCTCCATGGCCCTCTATTGCGCGACCAGCGACGAATCCTAAAGAGTTACATAAGTTGTGCCGAATAAATTGGCTCGTGAGCAATTGCGATCGCGACCAAACGTGACTATTCGGATTGAGAACCGTTATAATAATGACCTTGAATGACGTATGCGTTTTAATTTTGCATTACCTGCATTTTTAATTACTTATTTGCGTCAATTGATTTTTTAAAAGACGATGATATTCGATCTGCGTAATTAGCGCCTATTTTTTGTAGACACAATACACACACACATGCGAAATTTTCCAAATTAAAGAGACGATCTGCAACATCGACATAATAGATTCGCGTCTGTGAACAACCGTTCAAATTTGCAAATCAACTGGTATAGAGATGAAAGAAGATTCCTAACGTATCGGCAATTATCCCTCAATTGAAAACAGTGGGTAACTTTGAATATTGCCATTTCCGTCCGCTTATTGCGTCTTAAATGGCATGATATGTTATTAAATGCAGTTTTACTGCATTGATGCTTCTTACGTTTTGCCCACTGCGTTTAGTTGAATTGCCTTTACTTACCGTAAGATCGGCCGATGGACCTCCATCTCAGGTTCCCATTATAATAACATTATATGTGTTTTATTAGGATGGTTAAAAAAATTAACTGTTTTAATCAGGTACTCATCTAAATTATTTTTCTATTTCACGAAAAAGTAATATTTTTACGATGTCGAAATTTCCAAAAAAAAATTCAATTTTTCAAAATAAAGATATCCGACAGTGTATCGTGGTTAATACTGCTTCGAATAAAAAAAAAGTGATCGTATGAAATTGGAGGTCAATAAAATTCGTTTTGATTGAAATATCTTCAAACGCTTCAAATTTTAATTCATTAAAATTAAAATATATCACCTGCCCATCAACGGCTATTTTCCTTTTTGCTTGAAATAACGTACTGTAAAATCCGAGTAATTTTTTTAGACAATTTTTAGATAGATTGTCGCTTATTATTGATACTGTAGCGCATTTCCCTTGAATAAAAAACTATCGTATTTTTCAAAATTTCTATATCGATGAAACAGCTATAAATATTTTCAGACGAACTCCCACTTTTTCGACAATTAGTTTTTTCATCGCAGAGTACAATAATCTCGATGTGCCTCTTAAAAAAAAAAAAACGGAAAAAATAAAACGTTTAATCAAAAACAAATTAGTGACATCGATTTTTCTTTCCTTTTTTTTTATCGATCATTTTTATTTTATAAAAGTCAATACAAAGTTTTTTTCATATGTACAAAGAACCATATGTTAAGGATGCATGGATCAAATTAAAGGATTGCTGGAAAGTATTGAATTTAAGGTAGTTATGTCGCTTCATTCGTTCATTTCGCATAAGTTCGAGAAAAATTAGAGAAAATTGCAAATACTTCGCGACGGTATAAAAATCTGAAATAATTCATGCATATTAAAGGTACTGAAAAAATTAATTGTTCCACAAATTTTCATTTTTCTTTTTTAATACAGAAAAAAATGTGTGAAAAAACACAAAATTCAAAAAAAATTTGAAAAATCTGAAAAAATTTGTACGTATTCAGAAAAATGAACGAATCATTTTCATTAAAAAAAAGTTGGTTTTTCCCGGGAAATTTGTTGATCAATTAATTTTTTTTTATCAATTTGTTAATAATATTATGGAATTATTATTATGGAAAATTAATCTTTTCAGTACCTTTAATATGCATGCATTTTTTCAGACTTTTATACCATCGCGAAGTATTTGGAATTTTTTCTAATTTTTCTCGAACTTATGCGAAATGAACGCGAAGGAAACATAACTACCATAACATGAACTCTAATCGAGGAAAATTCATATTACGAGAACATACAATTAATATACTTAAAGAATTAATGTGATCAACACTCGTGTGTTCCAGAAATTCCTACGAGCAAAAAATGTCGTAAAATCGGTGGAAAAAATGAATAAAAATATTTTAATTTGTCCGATGATTTTAAAAACGTTGAGGTGAAGAATGGACAATTGTTTTCTTTCGGCGATTCTCGTTCAATCGTATTGACAAATAATATCCGCATTCAACGATCCAAACATCCCTAACCGGCAAAAAAAATGCCTTATCTCACTTCGCGAGTTCTCGAATACTTACAATTATATCGATGCAACCATAACAAACAAAAATATCACAAAAGTTTACGTGTCTATATGATGCGAGAGAAAGTTCAATACTCTCTATTCACTGCGTATAATACATTTAAACAATAATAATAATAATAATGTTAAACCGGGGAATAGGATATAATACAAAGGTAATGCATAAGCGTATATATCGAATATCATATCGGGTATCATTTATCGTTAGAATTCAACAAACGATAAGTTAACACGCGTCATTAAAAACGCAGAATCGAAGGTACAAGTGGAAACAAAAAAATCACGAAAACACTGGATAATCCTTCTGATACATTTCAGATCTCTCTCTGCCTCTTTGTCAGTATATTTACAACATTTACAACCATTAAATAACGTGTCGTATTCTTACGAATTACCAACATCCCGTTCGCGTGAGTAAACGCGGCATCGCGCGCAAAATACGAATAGGTGATTTGTCTCCAATGCGCTGCCGCTTTAGAATCGCGGATAGACGTTGAAAAGTTTTGATACTTATTCAGGCAAACATTGAATTCCATATCTCTTCGATTGCTGTTCGTTTGCTTTGAAACGTTCGCAACGTTCCGAAGCCGCCGCAAGAAAAGGAAAACTTCGAATTACGTCTGATTCTCAGTAACGAGAGAAAAACCTGACGGAGTTTTTCGCGCAATCAGTTTATTGGGATGCAAATTGACTATCATGGCCTCTGCATCCCCAAGACAACTCGCTTCTATCGAAGAAAAAGGCAAGAAAAAATGTTTCATCAGCAGTTGTCGACGAAGGAAGCTGTCGAGCCACTTGCGATTTCCGCATACTCTTGTCTACTGGCCGAACATAGTTTGCTAGAGAAATCGGTTTCCCTTTTTCTGTAGAAAGAACAGAAAAAAAAAGAGAAAAATTATCGCATGGGGAAAGATGCTGCGAAGGCATACGCTTTATATAAACTGCTTATTAACGAAGCAGCAAGAAAGTTGTACGCAGACTTCGCATTGCCAAGTTATGGCGTTATTAATGAAGAAATGAAGATTATACGTTAATAACGCAACTCACCCTCGTCCCGGAAGCTCCATAATGTCGACGAGAATACTGTCCACGTACAGTCTGTCGTTACACCAGAAAAAACACAGTGATCGCGGCTGCAGAACGTCCATGTCGTAGGCCCACGATAGTTCTACCCTCCTGATCTTTCCGAGGTCTCCAGTCGCCCCCGCGGGATGCGCAACAACGATTTTCGTCGTCGTTCCGTGCTCCAGTTTCATATAACCGCTGTGTCGATAGAAAAATTACCGAATAACGTTATATATTCCATCGACGTGAAGATTTCGTTCTTTTGCTTCCTTGTAGCGATTTTTTTTTATCGTCAAACGCTTATGAGAGTTGTACGCGGAGAGAAGAACCTGACACAATTTACCATATATATATATCTTGTAAAAAATATCGTAAATTTCTAATAGTACGGATTCAATGACACCACCTGTTGAAAATTACGAGAACTATTCGAATTTTGAAAGTTACCATAAATGTGGTAAAAATCCTCGTATTATCGAGTATTTTCGTCATAGGTGGCGCCATCGTCGAATTTTACCAGATGACATAGTAATTTATAGTCGATCCTTCTCTCCGTGTACTTTTTTTTTTAGAAACTTTTTTTTTAATTTGCTTAAAAAATTCGTTTTTTTTTTTACGTATTTTTGTTTTTTGTATTATTTTTTTTTTTTTTCGGACGACTAACGCTTTTCGTGGATAAATAATTTTTGGTTTCACTGACCTCGGAGTGAGATCCATGTTTCGGATAACTCCATTATCCGCATGAAGAGTGACTTTCATGAATCCTTGAACCCAACTTTCGGCGGTCGAGGGCCTCGCGAGATTAATCGTTAGTCTGTAGTGCCTTCCTGCGTTCCGGCATTGCGAGGACAATCGATCGAATTAAAAATAAAATTACACGTTTGCGATATAGAATAGGTAGTGTACATCAGCGACGCCATAGCTGGGACACTAGACACCGCTGCGCGAGAGACACAGAGTGGGTCGCGTTACCAAGAGTATAGTTCTCCTTTCAAGGATAGTCTACTTTTCATAGTCGCGTTATCTAAACGCCTCTACAATAATTGCACCGAGTGCACGTTTTCGAAAACGTTGCTAATACATTACTAATGCAAAACTAATGACAGAACTTTGTCTTGTTATGTTATTACATCGTTTTTTTCCACTGGAATATTTTTTATTTTTTTTTTACCTCCCGCAGCGGAGCAGAGGGACAGCAATGTGGAGCGTCTCGTTCCACATCGTGTGCAGAAGTGAACGCTCCACAATACGGCAAATAATAAAAAAGTGACTCGCCTTTCACTCGTGTTATCTTGAAAAGTGGGTCGTGAAATGATTTTTAAAAATGGACACATGTTTCGCGAGAATAACTCGAAAAGGCAAATTTTTACAAAGACGGAATGGTTCGTTGATGTTACTACCTTTGGCGTGTGTAAAGTAATGGTACTCACTGCAATAAGGATCCTCTTTGCCCGTTGAAAAAAAGAACTTCGAGCCGAGAAGCGCCGACGCATCCTGTCCCATGGCTTTTCGTTTCATCAATGCCGGACTCGTGTCCGCGTGATAACCCATAACTCCGCAACTCAGGCTGTTGTTACTTTTGCAAGAGAAACACTCGCCGCGAAGGAAACTCGCGTAACTGCTACACTCGTGAGCAACGTATTGGCACTTTGAGTTAATGCTCTCTATGAAGAGCTTTATCGCCCTCACGTGATTGCATGCGACCAAAACCCTGGAAGCTTCTTCGAGACCCTCGCGTATCAGTGTCAGCGGCAGTGACGGTGTCGTTTCGCTGAGGTCCGTGCAGCCGGGTTGTTCCTTTCCGTTGTTCGGATAAAAATCGAGATGGCCGCACGGCTGACTCATACCGTATCCTGGAAGTCCTTATTTCACAGTACCGGTTAATTTCACAGTACCATATCAATTAACGAAAATTCGAAGACGAGAATTCATCGATAGATTTTACGATTCATAAAATACGCTAATCAGTTTAATTTTTTTATGTCAAATCAAAACACTCATCCGGAACAGAATTAAAAAAAAATTTTTTTTGGGCGCTTGAAAATGACGTAAAAAAAATTGTCTTTTGAGGGTGTACACTCCTCTAATCGTAAATATTGACTAAAACGAAATTTGAAAAAAGATTATTAATCAGTATGAAAGCCACTATCGCGCTATGGAGGATTTTTTAAAATCAAAATTGACAAAATGGCGGCGATTTGAAAAAAAAAAAAAAGTAGCGATTATACGCTTTTTTTCAACGATTTTTCGTGAAAAAAAATATGAAGATATTAAAAACAAAAAAGTTTCTATCGCGCGATAAAGAATGGCATGATGAAGAATGTTGTGTAAAGATTTGAGACAATAAATTGAAAATTCTTCGTATGAGAGTGTTATTCGTGTACGACGAGTGTAAAAAGATTCCTTGAAAATTTTACACTAGAACGACTACCCTTAAGGTAGTTATGTCGCTTCGCGTTCATTTCGCATCAGTTCGAGAAAAATGAGAGGAAATTGCAAATACTTCTCGAGGGTATAAAAATCTGAAAAAATTCCTACATATTAACGGTACTCAAAAGATTAATTTTGCATAATAATAATTCCAAAATGTTATTAACAAATTGATGAAAAAATTAACCGGTCAACACATTTCCCGAGAAACCAACTTTTTTTTAAATGAAAATGATTCGTTTATTTTTTTGAATACGTATGAATTTTTTCAGATTTTTCAACTTACTTTGAATTTTTTTTTAACACATTGTTTTCATGTAAAAAAAAATTTCAAAGTAAATTTAAAAATCTGAGAAAATTCATACGTATTCAAAAAAAGGAACGAATCATTTTCATTAAAAAAAAAGTTGGGTTCCCGGGAAATTTGTTGGCCAATTCATTTTTTCATTAATTTGTTAATAACATTTTGGAATTACTATTATGCAAAATTAATTTTTCCAGTACCTTTAATATGTATGAGTTTTTTCAGATTTTTATACCATCGAGAAATATTTCCAATTTCCTCTCATTTTTCTCGAACGTATGCGAAATGAACGCGAAGCGACATAACTACCTTAAGTAATTCGGTGGAATTTCATGCAAACATTATGTTTTTTTTTTTCAAAGGTTTTCATTTTTTTTTCAAGGTACTGAATTATTATTTGTAAAAACAGTAGAAAACAGCAATGCTTACCGAGGAAAAATATACTCTTTCCATCCGTGTGGATAACGTCCACGAGTTCCGCGTCCGTCCAATCGAGACGCAGATGACTTGGCATTCCCTGAAAGTAGGGCTCCGCTGGATCCAACCCCGTGATACGGCCGATGTTGCCTTCGAGTTTTTCACCGGCATATCCCGCAGTATGAGCGCCGAGACTATGTCCGATCAGATGAACGTCCGATGTATCGAGTCCGTAATTCGTCTGCAATTATTTTTTTCAAACACTTTTAGATCTTTTATTTCGCAATCATGAAAGTTATTCTAAAGATAAAACAGTTATCCTTTGTTTTCCAATTTGATAAGTCGTAAAAAAATGGACCGATAGAAAATATTCCTTATTCGTTTTTTTTTTTTGATAAAATTCGTTTTTTTTTTTGTTGTTTTTTTTCGCAAAAAAGTATCGAATCATTAAATGCAATTGTTTAACCATATAACAAGATTCGCAGATCCGAACATGAAAAGTTGTCAAACGTGTTTAATATTTTTTATTTTTTCTACACACAAATATGAATAAAATATCTATGAAAGAGATGAATTTTATAAATAATCAAAAATTATAAATTGAATATAGAAGATAAACAAATCTAGAATTAATTTTTTTTTCATATAGAAAACATCAACAAATGAAACGCCTACAGCGCTTATAGGCGTCTACAGCGCCTGAAATTTTTTTCCGTTCGTCAAGAAATCATTACGAAAAATTTCTTGGGATTAGCGATACGATTTTTTTTTACGAATGACAATAATTAAAAATTCCTTTTTTGCTGGAGATTGTTCCGCCGGAACTATAGTATGCACTGTGAAGATTACGATTGGTTTCTCTACTAATCGGGAAGAGAAATCCATTCACGGTAAGTCAATTAACGTCTCAACGGAATATCGCGCGGGACCGTAAAAAACGCGATTATTTACAGTGACAATATATATATAGGTAACTGTTTTACCTTTCGCAAGATTTTTGCATCGCCTTAATAATATTGGGCACAAGGTTTTCAACGGTACACTACCAATTTGTTACCTGCAAATGCTTGATAAGATGAGCGATTTCCAGACCGACTAGTCGCGTGTTAGCGGTCGCCTGAGTGTAAAGTGGAAGGCTACCACCCGCCCAATCTACAATAATCACGTTGTAGTCACCGTGCTTCAGCAATTCGTTTCTCATTTCCTGTACACGAGATTCGAAGGATACTTAATGTTAAGTTTTTTATTTACGGTGCAAAATATATAAATAATGAAAGAAAAAAAATAAAAAAGAAATCGTAAAGAAACAAAAAAAAACACGCACCTTCACCCAATTGCTCAATGGCGTATCGATGAAACCGTGAATGATGAATTTCGTTTGTCGTTTCGGATCGAAGTTCGAACGTTTTATCGACTTGTCCTTAGCAGCTATGAGTATTTGACCCTTGCGATGAGAAAAATAAAGAAAAAAATCAAATTAAAACCGATTCGGTACTTCGAATTTTCACGCAGAAATTTACGAGGCTCTTTCCGAATCGCGAGTCTATAATTATATTAGCGCTAAAGTACTTTCCGCTTGTAAAACTAATGAGTTTATTTAAAATTGCTCATGAGCCAAGAAAAAGGGAATGAATCCTTGCAGACTGCCGCAAAGATAACAACAATGTATTGTTGCGCCAACGCATCCATGTCTGCATCGCGCGCAAGTTAGGAATTTAGATTAGTTGCGTGCGAGTTAATTAAAAAAAATCGCGCGCTGATTCGTCGGACGAACAATCGATAAAGATGTGGATAAGAGCGTCGGGTCGGCCGACAGGTTTTAAAGTTCGGCCTCTGCACGATTGTAATCGTTAGAATTAAACTTTCAGACAACTGCGGGGTGCCACTATACAGGATAACGCTACTTAAAGTAGATACAGCGCGTGGTATTCGTTTCGGATAAGTTCGAGAAAAATGAGAGAGAATTGCAAACACTTCTCGATAGTATAAAAATCTGAAAAAAATTAATGTTTATCATAATCATAAGCATAATCATAATTGCAAAATGTTATTAACAAATTGATGAAAAAAAAAATCGTTCAACAAATTTCTGGTAATCGAACTTTTTTTTAATGAAAATGATTCGTTCATTTTTCTGAATACGTATGAATTTTTTCAGATTTAAACGTTTAATTTCAATTTTTTTTTCACACATTTTTTCCATGTAAAAAAAAATGTAATTAAATTTTAAAATCTGAAAAATAATTCATTGGTATTTAGAAAAATGTACGAATCATTTTCATAATAAAAAAGTTGGGTTACCAGAAATTTGTTGAACAATTTTTTTTTTTTTCATCAATTCGTTAATAACATTTTGCAATTATTATTAAGCAAAATTAATGCTTAATTAGTATGCAGTTTTTCAGTATTTCTTACTATCGAGAAGTGTGCAATTCTCTCTCATTTTTCTTGATCTTATGCGAAACGAACACCACGCGCTGTATCTACCTTAACAGTGTAGCAGTCGAGTGTAGATCGCGTGCTGATTAATTTAACGGAAAGAACGTTTGAATAGCTTACTTCGGTTGGATTTTCATTGGTGTAGAGGATGAATCTTGTATTGATGACTTCGCGGGGCAAAGGAAATACGTTGAGGGGCCTGTGGATGAGGTGATACCAACTTCTTGTGATGTTCAGGCAGCCCAACTCGTCGTAGCAACGCGTTTCGTTCTCAACTGCACAACAGAATACGAACCAATGCCCACTGACAATTAATATTTTTTAAATTAATTGCATTTGAAATAAAATTAATGATTTCACTTTCTTCAAAAAAGTTACATCCAAAATATATAATAATAATAATATTAAAATATTTTCGAAAAATAAACAATAAAAATCGATTCATTTAAAAGTCTATGTATTGGAAATTTGTCAATTTTTTTATTTTTATGTTTTCGGGAAAAAATTGATTATTTTGTAAAAATTCGTCAAATGGAATGACTTTTGATGAAACAAGTCGGACTTGTTTTTTCATAAAAAATTGAAATAGGAACGTGTAAAATTAGACTCTGACGTTAGTCATTTAATTCGTTAAGAACAATAAATCAGGAGACGAATGACCGACGTAAAGAAAATGAATGAAAAAAAAGAGAGATAAATAATAATAACACAGCAATGTAATTACACGGCAGCCAGGGGATGTTGACTTCGATCCGATCGCTTCGCGCCCATTGCCAAGGGTCGAGAATCCCCGCGGAGCAAATAACAGGAGCCAATGCAACGAGAAACAGGATCAGTGCTCCTTCGCTCTCGACTGCTCCCTCCTTTCTTGCACCGCTCCACCTCATCCTTTGAACAACGGACAAATAAATCGTTTGTCTTATAATTATTATTATCGTAAGCCAATTAATCGCACATTTTATACACGCCGAACAAAATTACGAACACGACACCAATACACTAATTATTATTAAAAAAAAAACCATCCATATTACTATCAAACATTACTATAAAAACCTACGGTAATACTTCGATCAGCGATCAGCGATCCCTTCGTTAGCTATATTGGGTTTTTTAAGGGTAAATAATATTAATTTCTTTCAAATTAATCGCGATTTTTTAATTTCTGTAATACTTTTAATCAAAGGGTTGAAGTTACGTTTGGATTTATTTAAACAGCGTCGCGTGAACAGCTGATCGACTGCGCGGTTCGTATGGTTGTGTGAAAACGCGCGCGAGGGCAAGTTCCTCTCTCGCGAACGTACGCGAGCGAACAACGATTCGTGACTAAATGCTCGAAAGCGGTAGCCCAGGAGAAGAATTTGAGAGAGTCGGATTCAGCAAGTTGTCGTCGAGTGTGTGCGTCGACGACGAAACCCCGACGACGATGACATGCGGACACAGGTAGGATCGGTGGGGGCAAATTTTATAATAGCGACCTTCGAATCAAACTTTGCCGCTGGTCAGTACTCGACTATTACTATACTATATAGTACTACCATAACGTATCACGTAATACGTTACGTTCGCCAAAAATTACTGAATTCGAATGTGACTTTCGGGTATTTTCGTCGATGTATACGAAAGACTGTAGCGAACTCACTTTTCTACACATTCCTGTTAAGAGGAAACTAATCACCGATTTTCGCACCTGAGCGATCCTTATGGTAGTCATCTCATTTGCGCTCAAGTGTTCTCTAAGAGAGCGGGAAAGTATAAAAATATCGGCATAATTTTAACCATATAAAAATTAAATATATGTAAAAATTGAGTTAAAAACGTATTAAATTCGACGCTTATATATAATGAATGAGTTACCACATGAAGTGTTATACATTTGGTGCTTTAAAATTGCGAATATATATTTGCTGAAATATACACGGAGGGAAGGATCTGATACAATTTACCATATATCTAGTAAAAAATATGGTAAATTTCTAGTAGTGCGGAGTCAATGACGCCACCTGTCGAAAATTACGAGAACTATACGAATTTTTACCATAGAATATGGTAAAAATCCCCATAAATTTGGTAAAAATGCTTATAATATCGAGTATTTTTGTCATAGGTGGCGCCACCGTCGAATTTTACCAGATGACATAGTAATTTCTAGTAGATCCTTCTCTCCGTGTATCCGTAATATCTCATTGCTCGATGAATATATATTGTATATATCATAGATATATTTTTCGGCGAAAATTTATTGCATATATCGCACGTATATTTTTCGATACATTTTTTTTTCCATGTGATGCCTTCAAATAATCGACGAATTATTCTCGGAAGCGAAAATTGTTGCCATAAATTTCAAAATGTGGGTCCGCGCAATTAAATAGGCGGACAAGGGAAGCGTGTTGTAAGTCGCGTGTCTCAGTCGGGTTCGCAGGTCGGAGATAGCAAAAAAGAATTGATTCCTCGGAATTCGAGGTTCGCTCTCGTGCTCTCGAGTCGAGGAGGAAAGTAATCACACCTCGAGGGCAAGGATACGCTGAATACCGAAGACAAGGACGCTGTAGAACCGACAGATACAGGTAGAATCAAACTGCACAGTCACTCCAATCGTTCAGGATCTCGGGGTTTAATGTCCTCAGTCGAAGCGTTCTAATTGGAATTTTTTTTATCATTTTCTTTTTTCAATATTTGTCAATCACTTGAAGGCTCCTTACTAATGAAAAAAATGCAACTCGCGATTCGCTCGAAGGCTTTATGCTTCGGAATTTCATCTCGAGGCGCAAATAGTGCTAATCAAATATTGGATCATAAAATAAAAAATAAAATCACATTTGACTGCGAAAAAGACGAAAAAAATTGGTTACATCTGTATCGAAATTTAAGGATTATTCACCGATTCTGTAACGAGTCGAGAGTAATACTTGTGACAACTTTTCCTAAGCAAAGCAAACGGGGGGCTCAACAGGGGGCATATAAGTCTTTCGTGAATCAGAGTGACGCATTCTCCGAAGACGTGTACGCAACCGTTGTCACTTTATACCCGCGACACGTTTCTAAATAATCTCTTGCAAAATTCAAGTTGGCACTCGTATGTCCTCGAGGCGACAAAGTTGTTGATACACGTATGCGTTGTGTCTAAACCTCTCGACGTTACTGGCGAGAGCTCAAGACCCTTTCGCTCGGAGCTAAACGGGGAGAGTCTCGGATCGGAGTCGCTTTATTAAACTGCTTATTAAATTTGACATTCGATCGAGAGATGTCGGAAACGTCTGATAGATTTCCGTGCAAAAGAAACAAAAACCTATTGATTTCTCTATAAATTTATTCAATAAATATAATTTTAATGAACAGCTCGAACTATTAAAGAGTATCATCTTCACGTACATTTTTTTTTAACTTAACCTTATTTTTTTATCGTGTACTATTTATTTTCATTTCACTATCGAAATCGGTAAAACATTTTCGATATAAACCATCCAGCAATCAGTGATCGTATCACGATGCCGCATTATGAAATATTGTTGACACACTCCCCACCGAAGTGAAAGATCGAAAGATAGAAAATACGAGAGTAGTGCTGTTTTCGGTATTTCTCGACGAGATGCAAATCTCGCGCGGAGTTTTTTTTTTTTTCGAGTTGTATATTTCACTTTCTTTGGCTCGTGCGCTTTCGGCGCGACTGGCACACGCGGAAAAAAAACTAACCTGACGACTATACGTGGTTTCATTTGTTTTTATTTTACCCCACGTATGTTTACTCGTCGCTATTTACCAGTCGAGTGAACTATGATTCTTAATCGAGCTTTTACTCGAACAAAAGTACTTTCGATTGCGAATAAATTACTTAAATACGAATGAGGTGTAAATACGCACGCGGGATTGTATATGGATCCATTTTTATCCTATATTACTATCACCTTTTCAAGAAAGCGTACACCGTGGCAATGGTGCAATTTCACCGTATTTGCTTCGATAATAACACCATACGTACTCGTCAATACGTACGCGATGTAACGAGGCATAATTGTATAATTAACTGTTGAACGTCGAGACTTTTGAGCAATTAGAGTCAAGTTTATCGCGGAAAAACATACGCGCTCGTCATTACGTGACATCGACTAATGATTATAACTAACAGGGAGAATAATAACTGTTTTGACATGCTACTTGAGTGCAAGGTAATGAAATTGCAATTACTTCAATGCAATACGCACTTACGAAAAATTAACTAATCGATCAGTTTAAGGTAGTTATGTCGCTTCGCGTTCATTTCGCACAAGTTCGAAAAAAATTAGAGAAAATTGCAAATACTTCTCGATGGTATTATGGTATAGGGTAATTAATTGGTCAACAGATTTCCCGGGAAACCAACTTTTTTTTTTTTATGAAAACGATTCGTTCATTTTTTTTAATACGTATGAATTTTTTCAAATTTTTCAATTTACTTTGAATATATTTTTTTACATGGCAAAAATGTCTGAAAAAACACAAAATTCAAAGTGAATTGAAAAATCTGAAAAAATTCATACGTATTCAAAAAAATGAACGAATCATTTTCATGCAAAAAAAAAAAGTTGGGTTCCCGGAACATTCGTTAACCAATTAATTTTTTCATCAATTTGTTAATAACATTTTGGGTTTCAGGTGATTAATTTACTCTTTTCAGTACCTTTAATATGCATTCATTTTTTCAGATTTTTATATCATCAAGAAGTATTTGCAATCTTCTCTAATTTTTCTAGAACTTATGCGAAATGAACGCGAAGCGACATGACTACCTTAACGTGTAATAAACAAAGTTTACATATCATCGCATCGTCTCTCAAAAAATCTGTCATTGCTTGTGATTTTTTTCTTCGCAAAATTCCCGAATTAATTTGAACAATTCGTTAACCCGTTAAAAAATGTTGAAACACAAAAATTAAATTATTAATAATTACTAAGTTGTAATAAAATAATAGTTATTATTGTTATTCATTGATTAATTATTAAATTATTCGTATAGTAATCAAAAAATGAATAAAATAGTACTTTTTGATCGTAAAATATTGTTCGTCTTTGATAAAACATTGGTTAGCTGTTACGATGTTTTGGATGTTATAATTTGTCGTGCGAACTTTTTCTTCCTTTGTCTTTCTTTCGTTTCTTTGGTTAGAAATGAACATTCATATGGCACCGTGGAGGTGTACGAGTTTCGAATAAATTTTTCCTCGTCGTGCATTGCCTACCGCGATTTAGGGACGATTACCATAAATGACACGTTTGCAAGTATTGCGCGTATCGCCACACACGAACTTTGAGAAGCGGTCAGCGATTCGCGTTACGGGCTCCGGTTCAAAAGTCCCTTGCTTATTTTTTTTTCGTCGTTGTCGTCGTCGTCGTAACAAACGGGAATGTTAACCAGGAAGTTAAAAACGAGACACGTTGTTACGAAGGAATGTATGCGTGTGACTTACACACGTTTCGTGTACCGCTACTCGAGAAGCTGATACACTCGCGGTTTCCACGGTGTTCTCGTATACTCCACGTGCTGCGACACTGTGTTTTCGAGTTATCCGTCTCGAAATCGCTGTGATCCTTTCGAGAACGCGTTATGATCGCGATGCTCGTTATTAATACAAAAAGTTTTTTTTTTGTACGAGTGTTACAGTCCTACGAGTTGTGCTCGAGAAGTTTCGAGATAATTCAACGATTTAGAGAGAAATTTTGTGACGAACTCACGTAAGTAACTCGTACACGCGGCAAACGCGTTTATTCACATCAATTTAATAATTTGCCTTTCGTCGGATTGGATAATACCTAAGTATTGCGTTAAAAATTGTGCATAGAGAATTTCTAATCCGTCTAATGTAATATACAACATCCTCGTGGATATGTTTTATGACACAGCACTCGAACATCCGAAGACCGAATAAATTATTTTCGTGACGCAACGAAATGCGTCCGCATATTCGTAAACGCGCTTACGTCGTTATTGCATGAAAATAACGAGACCGAAGAACGAACGGCGTTGCAATCGAAGAAAGTTGCACTACACACTTTTATAAGTTACTCTTATAGGCCCCCTTGCGACATCAATTCTAATGTGGTGTGGTGATGCGTTTTTTTTTCCATTTGGACGGAAACCGATACCGTTATTATACCCGCGAAAGTCGCGGTTATCGGCTAAAACAGCCATTGGGTTTTTACGATTTTTTTATTTTAAATTCCTGCATAAGACGGGAGTTCCGCGATTCATTGTCAACATTTGTTATTTAGTTTGTTTTCTTGGTATCCGAAGACCGAATAAATTATTTCGAATATTCTTCGAATATTCTTCAAATATTCTTCGAAATTTCGAACAAATTTTTTAACAACATTGACACACCGTTTCTTCGCGATCTATACGTCAAATATCAAATTGTTAATAAAAGCTACTAATCAATAAAAAATAACAAAAAATAACATGGAACAGAATCCACGCGAAATATATTAGACTCCCGATAGTTTTCTAAAAAAAAAAAAAAAAAAAGCATCGACTATTCTCGAATTACTCGATATGGTCGGCGCCTCGATGACGACCGATTATCTAATACCCTGTATCGACGGCGCAATGTAGTAATGGTTACGTGTTCCGTTACATTTTCATCTGAAATCCGAGGGTACGTTTCTATAAAGCAAGTTGTTAAGGTAGATGCAGCGCGTGGTGTTCATTTCGCATAAGTTCGAGAAAAATGAGAGAGAATTGCAAACACTTCTCGATACTATAAAAATTTGAAAAAATGCATACTTATTAAAAGTACTGAAAATATTAATTTTGCATAATAAAAATTGCAAAATGTTCTTAACAAATTGATGAAAAAAAAAAATTGTTCAACAAATTTTTGGTACCCAAACTTTTTTTTTTGTGAAAATGATTCGTTCATTTTTCTGAATATGTTTTTTTCTGATTTTAATCTTTAATTTGATTTTTTTGTGTATGAAAAAAATGTGTGTAAAAAAAAATTCAAATTGAAGATTAAAATCAGAAAATATTCGTGTACGTCATTTTCAGAAAAATGAACGAATCATTTTCATTAAAAAAAAGTTGGTTTACCAGAAATTTATTGAACATCTTTTTTTCATCAATTTGTTAATAATATTTTGCAATTATTATTATGTAAAATTAATATTATCATTACCCTTAATAATCATGAATTTTTTTCAGATTTTTATACCATCGAGAAGTGTTTGCAGTTCTCTCTCATTTTTCTCGAACTTATGCCAAACGAACACCACGCGCTGCATCTACCTTAACCGTAGTGTAAACAGTCCATATCGAACGTTCGTGTACTTAGTCGTACGCGGGTCATAGAGTTTAACCGTTGCACATGCCCACGAGTATCGGGGTAAGAAACCGTGTCGACACAATACATTAATACGTCTAAGTACAGTAAAACTTCGATTGTCCTAACCTCGAATGCTACCGATGCCAATGTGGATAGAAAAATTCTGAATTAGTAATCGAAATCGATTCGATACATTTATCGATTTTTTACCAATTTTCGATCGAATTATCGAAGTCTTATGGTATTATTTTTGTCGTTGAATCTGCGCGTTGTACATTATTGTTGCGTTGTTTGTATCAACAATGAAAAAAAAAAATCCTTCAGAAATACTCGCACTCATTTCCCGTGGAGCAATCTTTCGAACGTTCCCGACCTCCCGTGTGTGTATACACCGCGAGTGAGTAGCCGCACCGGTCAACATCGTGTTCGTTGCATTATGCAACGTAAAGATGGCTCGTGGGTTCGTTCAGTTATGTCACACGGCGCGCGACACCTCGAAGACATCGACGTCGTCGCTGCGCTAAAGCGAAAGACGCATTGCCTTAGGTTTCGCTAATGTTTTTATGGTTTATCGACAATCCTGACTCGTTAAACGCGAATGCGGTGTCAATTGCGACAAGTTTCTTCGACAGGAATAACGATACAATGCGAAATTGGCAATTTCGAAGAAACGTGACCGATGGTGTCCGTTACTCTTTTCGAAAAGAATCGTTCCATTTAATCCGATGCACTCGACAATTTACGGTAAATCTTCTATTAATACATTCGTTATCCAGCGTTTTAGTTGCTGATACTGAATTTATTTGGGCAGTCGTCTCAGTTAATTTTTTTAATTTTTTTAAAATCGAAATACGGCAATCGGTAAAACGTTTTTTTTTTGTAGAAAAAAATATTTTAACAAAATCCTCAACGTACATCTATCGCAATATCGTTGCTCAATGATCGAGTGTCGTTGCAGCCGCGATCAAAATTCTCACGAGCGTAACACGCGACGCATACAACGCCGGACGTTTTTATTATTATTCGTATGCGTGTCAGGTTCGTCCCGTTGGTCTTCCAAGGTCGCAATCACCACCGTTCATCATCGAGCGTGCATCGTGTAGCCCGAGAAAAAAAACGTTCTCAGTCGATCGAGTGGAAACGAGGCTACTCAACAACGTACCAAAATTGCGAGGAATCGCCAAAAGTAACGAGCAATGAGGGCTCGTTATCGAAATACTTCGAGACCCAATTTCTTTTTTCGCGCGAAAAATAAAAACGAAATTTCAAGTGCTTTCATCCTGTCCCAATAAACACAATATGAAAAATCGAACGATAGCGTGAGATCGAGAGGTATAGGTTAGGTTACGTAGTGTTCCCCTTATTCCGCCGTATACCCTTCCGGCTTTTTACAGCCCCTCCCCCGCACCCTCTTAACATTCCTTACCTGCACTCAGCTAATCTACCTAACCTTTCCTGTGCGTCCGTAGCCGACTAAGGTACACCGTACCGTATTTGCCGGGAACACGGGAAAACTGCGGAAAGCCCGTGTCGGTACAGACGGCCATATTCTACTGATTCTTCGGTATTGCTTGCACCTGTGTACATTGCAGAGAACACCAAAGTCTCGGAAGAATGAGCCTCCAGTTCAATGATTAATGCGCCAGCCAGCGCGCGGCTAAGTACCCATCCAAGTATTGTCGGCGACCAAAGCTGCTTGACTTGGGTGATCACCGGAATCGCGCGCTAACCGCGCATCCAACGTTCTCGGCATCGAGAGTTATAATTTAACACGATTGACTTCTGGATTATTCCGGGCAAAACATTGCCTGGAATGAAGAGTTTACGATACAGGCCCCGGGGGCCTGGAGTCATGGTGGCGCCAGCGCGGCCCGACGAAAGTGTGTTACCGCAGAGCCCGGCGGTTATTGAGTTTCGAAGCTCGTGCGTTATCGCGCTTCCATCGCGCGAAATATCGAAAGGAAGCTGCGAAACGTGTTGCCCTCGCAATAACATAATGTAAGAGTTGCCGCTGGTGCAGCAGCACCGGCAGGAACAGAAGAGAAAGAGGGCATTTCTTTCGTGTGTATACCGGTGAGTCCAGTTCGCCCGCGCGAAATGCCGCGTGCCAAGCGTATTTCGTCCTGTGTATTAAATAATTATCATTTCGAAAGCGAGAGTGGTAATAGCGGTAAACCCGTTGGTGGACGGTTTCGAATAACACATGCCGGGGTTTTCGCTGCCCCTATTGTCCTATTAGACGCCTCGTAAGCATCATTATAGTACGTTAAAACATCGAACAACAGAATAGCGTTCTTTGAGTACCGGGGATGTGGGGTGGGGGGCGGAGGGGGAGAGAACAGAGCGTTTGTATGATTGTGGCCCAGATTCGGCGTCCTTCCCTCCGGCAATGCTATACCATTTCCTGTGTGCCTCATTTATAATGTACGCTATAGCAAGCGTGTAAGCATACAGCCCCACAGCGTCGCGTTACATTACAGTACTTCCATACCTGGTAGTATGTACTTTGCCGCCGACCGTAGAGCCCGAGAATCAAACCAACGTCACTTTCCCTTTCCCCTGCGTCGACGTGAACGATTCCGCGAGCGTTCGCGCGCTCGTCTCGCTCGCAACACCGCGAGGCTCACGCATCATCTCTCACTTCAACGGGGAATGTGCGCGCGCGCGCGAATGTGCGAGAGCGAAGAAAGTCTTCGCCGGAACGAACGGAGGGGAAAGTAGTTAGTAGAGGTATACAGCGTTGTATATAGTACCGTCGCGGGGCTTTTTCGTACCTGCGAGCCCCGAGCACCGTGTTAGTCTCAAAGCGTCGACGAGCGACGGGGATCGGTGAAATGATCTTATGTTCGGACTATTGTTTTCTCGTCCAAGGCGCCCTCGAGGTTTGAGATCAATACGGTATACTGTTATTCAAATGCCAACAAAGATTTGATTGTTCGGTATTGAATCGGCCACTGATTGTTTAACAAAATGTTTACGAGTCAAATGATAAACGATAAATGATAAATGATAAATGATAAATGATAAATGATAAATGATAAATGATAAATGATAAATGATAAATGATAAATGATAAATGATAAATGATAAATGATAAATGATAAATGATAAATGATAAATGATAAATGATAAATGATAAATGATAAATGATAAATGATAAATGATAAATGATAAATGATAAATGATAAATGATAAATGATAAATGATAAATGATAAATGACAAATGACAAATGACAAATGACAAATGACAAATGACAAATGACAAATGACAAATGACAAATGACAAATGACAAATGACAAATGACAAATGACAAATGACAAATGACAAATGACAAATGACAAATGATAAATGATAAATGATAAATGATAAATGATAAATGATAAACGACAAACGACAAACGACAAACGACAAACGATAAATGATAAATGATCGGTCCTTGAAAAATCGCGCGAGAATCCAATTGGTCGCGTGTCTAAAACTATAGAGTTTTTTTTTTCACGCTAACAACATTCCTTCATCGCGGAAGATCAGCGTGAAACGTCGCTAAGCGCCCGGCGCGAATTATGTTGAAAGCCTTTTCCATGCCGTCGGGCCGATAGTAGTTGCACACGTTTATTCTTTGCACTTGCCGCGGCACTCAATCAGACATGTCTGCGCCGGGGAAGGCATTTTTTTGTTTCCTTTGCTTTTACCATCGTACTCGTCCGTGATTGAGGTCTAATGGTTCTACGAATATCTAAACGCGCGGATAGACACGGTGCGGACACTCTTGGTCCCCGCTAGAGATTTGCTGACAGTGGCTCGCCGCGAACGCGTAATGTGGCCACATATATTAATGACGCTAGCGTGTCGTTAGCCTGCCGTAACTAATTGCACAGGAAGTCGGGTATTCCGGGTGCGAAGTTATCGTGATTGCACCAGCCTCGACACCCATCGACTTCGCTCACTCATTTTTCATACATTGTTCCACAACTCCTTTGATTCTTTAAAAATTAATTTCGCAATTAAAAAAAAATGTCTAATAGGAAAAAGATCGATACCCCGGCGATTAAATAATCAATTATTCAAATGATTCTCACGAGTTTCCAATAATATTACCTCTACGTCCTCGAGCGTCCTTGCGCCTCCGAGAGGTTGAAGAACGATCGATGATTGTAGAACGAGGAAAAAAAAAAACGGCTGACTCATCGTCGTACGTTGGGAGATGGGATGCTATGGAAGGCCGGACCGAACCTGTTAGTTCGGGAGATCGCGTATTCACTTGCTTTCTTGTGGGAATCGGAACTCTCTCGCTTACTAAAAAAAAAAAGGACACGGAACGCCGCGGCGTTCCAAATAAAGAGGGACATACGAAAGAGGTATTCTACCGTGTATGTCGCCGAGTGGGTTACCGAGGCCAATCTTTATTTACGGTGACGTAATACGCATGGACCTTTCTCCCGTGTTTTCATCCCGAAGAGAGCAAAACCGGTTACACAATATACCTATATGTCGTGTTGCTAACACGAATTCGCCCGGGAGCTCTCTGTTGGGCAAATTTCACTCGGTACGCTCGCGGGACCAAGAAATACGACGAAAGATTTTGCACATTTGTGTGTTTCTCAATTTTTGTGTCGATTCCGCCATTATCTATCGTCAGATCTTAACATTTTCGTGCAAAAGCTTATAGATGATTGAAAAAGAACAACAAACAAACATATAAATGACATTTTTAGGTTATGTGAAAAATGCCGCTGATAATAACATTTTCCAATGCACTTTTTAGCAGCATTTGTTATTTATTTAATGACATTGTAAGGGAAACAAATTTTTAATAATTAAATTCATCTATAGATTTCGCGCGATATAATGCAATTTTTTTATATCGCCAAAATGTCAACGGTCTCTGATAAAAACAAGTGCAATGGAAAAGTACAACTTTCCCTTTCGTAATCATTGGCGACTTGATCGGTAATTCACACGTAAACGTAAGAGGTTCAGATAACTTTGACAATATTGGGAAATTTTTTAAGGCAACTTCTCTCCGAAATGAGATGTTAAAATATGTATCCAAATGTGCTTTCGCTCGACTTTTCGATTTTTAATCTATTAAAGAAGATTTTCAGAAACGTGTGGGGGAAATGGTTTTTCTTTTTTTTATAAAAGGAGAAACTTGTAAATAAAACTATGATATTACTGTCCTTCACTGCTACATACCTGATATTCCAAATTCATTGTTCGATAATTTTTCGAAAAAAGACCAACTGTTGCGTATTTTTTAATTTTTTTTTCCAAGGTATTACTACAATTATCGATATAAATTCTCGTAGGGAAACACTCTATGTTCATTCAATGTACCGCGTGTCCCTGACATATTTAGGGTTCCGTTTAAGACACCATTTTGATTATCAAGTTTTGACGATAAAATAAAATTTTATTGAGGACCCTTTCGAGAGAAACGTAATCGATTTCAAACGTGACGAATCTTTTCGTCGTTTCCAAAAGTACGTGGCGTAAAACATGTGGACGATATCCCATTGCGCAACGACAGACGCATACGCGCGATGTTTGTTCACATAGCCGTACGCGAAAGTGTCCGAAGAATCACTTTTGATAGACTCGCTGAGCGCTCTTTTCTTATGATTTTTTTTTCTCAATCGTATTTTTTTTTGTTTTTTTTGTTTTTTTTTTTTTTTTTTTTTTTTTTTCGAAAAAAAATATTCCATAACCTTTTGTAAGACACAACGCACAAAAAGCTATTCGACTGGCCATTCGTGTGTCAATCTCGGTTGTAAAAAAATATATATATGCGTCGAGTTCTTTTTGAGGTTATTTTCTGCACAAAGAGACGATTGAAATGTGATTAACGCTGTAGAATATTTATAGTCTCGTCTCTTCACTACATTGTACTGCTTTATGAAAGGGTTTTTTTTGCCCACTTTCACCCCAATGTATTGTAATCATTCATACATTCAATTCATTCATTAACTTGGGATTTGAAGGTTTAGAAGTTGTCGAGTAAAATCGGTGAACAGAGTCGTGCGAAGTATTTTTCGTAGCCTCGATGGATGGCGGAGGGGGAGGGGGAGGGGTCGAGTCTCCCGATTGGCCGATACATGTCTATAAATATTAACATTACAAAAAGTATACAGTTTATTTTATTTTTTTATGTAATCTCGGAGTCGAAACGATCGAAACACTTCGAGCGGATAATTCGCGACATAAAGGTAAAATAACGGTACACTATGGTTGAAATAGCCAGGATTACGTGATAGCGATACTATTACGCGAAAAATCTTCATTTCCTTATCCCCGTAGTAAGGAAAAAAAAATCGCGTATCAGTGCGATACTCGAATGTTTCGCTGTGTTTTCAATCGCTTCGATAGTTCTCGCGAAAGTAAGTAAGCGATCGGACTTGCGAAACAAGGAAGCGCTGATTCCCCTTCGGTGAAATTCTTGTAGGCCGGCAATCAAGATAAAAAATTATTTAAAAAAAGAAAAAAAAAAAACACATAACCTATGTATGCGTTATCCTTACACTCGTAAACTCATGAATGTTTCAGCATTCAGGAAGGATTACGCGCTTCGCTAATTTCGAAATAGAGATAAGTTATCTTACGGAATGAATGAGTTTATTTACACATTGCCGTTTTGTTTGAAAAATATTCGTCGAGATACAAAGGATTTCGCGTTAATGTCTTCTTCTCAATGTGCGAAACTTTGCGTAACTTTACGTTCGAGTTTCGCACGAGTGCAACGTTGTGTCTCTACGCGCACTGATTAAAGCGCATGCAACTGTATTTGTACACAAGATCCGTTACAAGAGTGCGGCATGCGCGTTACACTCGTTATTATACATACGTGCAGTAACCGTGTAAACGCTCACTTTAATCAATGCCACGAGAGGAAAAAAAAAGACACGAGAGACCGACGCACACCGTTAATGTTATTGACAGCTTTCGAACGTTCGCCGGCCTTTACACTGACCTACATACCTCGAATAACGGTGTGAAACCGCGTCGAGGCGATAGAGGGGAGGGGGAGGGCTTTATAACGGCGTGGCAGTTGCACTAATGCACACCCGCTACAATTTCATATACATCTTTGGAAAATGTTTCTACGCTATGGAAAGCGTCTCATTAGTCGTCTGACGAAAGATCGCCGATACTTGAGATAAATGGAACTATTTTTTTTTGTCTATCAAAATTGGTAATATTCAATTTCCAAAATAAAAAAAATCGAAAAATACGAATATATCTTTGCCAATATATGTCACCAAATGTAAAACAATCAATATCGTAATATATGAATATAATAATCATATGTACAAAAAAATGTAATAATAATAATAATAATAATTATTCTTATTTATAGTGTAATATACTATAATAAAATATTATATAGTTTGCATGTATTTGATTTCCACTTGGGCTATCAGTGGAATTCTATTCTACTTCTGTAGAATACTGCGGAAAGATTTTCTTGCTGATTTACATAAAGATATATCTTTTATATATTCTGACAAAAACTTTCTTTATTCGGAGGAATTGGACAGAAGTTTTCTCAAAAATAAATTTCCCGCTTCGAACAGAATCTTTGGTGCAATCGCGCGTACTCGTTGAAGTGCATATTCCCGTTCCCGACTGTGGCGAACACTTTTATCTCATCCGCAAAATTATACTATTAATTTTCCACATTAACAATTTTTCTGATTTTTTTTCACAATTATTTTTTTGTTTGTTTTGATTAATTCTCTCCTTGAAATACGATATATCATTGCTTTCTACATTTTGATCCGTTGTGTATAATTTTCCTTCCGAAAGCACGTGGACACATGTGCTTACGCGGTGTCTTCACGGGGTGAAAGTTCGTCTATTACAGCGTATCGTCGTAGAGTATACGGTATAAACAATTTCAAGTCCCCGTCACGGTACTAAACGAAATACATGTTATTACGAAGAAATTGTTAATTGTGCCTCCCGTGTATCGGGGGGCACGGCTCGGGGATATTAGAGTACAGCGGGGCTTCTTCCGCAGACCGATGCGATTATAATTGCCGAGGGCACGTGCGCGCGTACGCGCGCATGCGCACTTGCATCGTGTCCCGCGATTAAAAATTGTGTTACGTTATATATACATATATGTATAATGTATATAGCACCTAATCTCCGCTACAATATTAATTCCGAAACTCGCCAGTCATCTATCCAGCGATATCCACAGTTATACCGTAACTATAATACTGCAGGGGGAACTGTAGTGCCCGCAGGAAACCGGACGCGGAAGCGTTAAGATCGCAACGCGTTCGAACCGTGCAAACGCGTAGTGGTGGTGACTCTCGAGAGATCTATACATTGCCGAGTGAGCGAAGCGATGCTGGATCGGCGCAGCGGGCACACGATGTTTATAATAGTTGGACCCGCGTGCACGCGAGATGCAGATGCTGCGAGCTGCGAAAGTCGATGGTATACATGCGCACGTATTCGCTTATAGGTTATACGATACACGAGAGACACGCACACCCGTAGCTTTACTTTTCGTTTCCGTTTTAACAGACGAAGACGCGTATCGTTACAACCGGCAATCTGCATGGGACGGCCTCGCCGAGGCATCAAGATCACTGTTCATGTACTGTATATATATACGTATTAAACTGTATACAAGATACAACGAGCGAACTACGGCAGAGTGCAAGGTCCTCTGTATCGACTGTACATACTATGGATACTAACACAACATATTTACTATCATGTATCGTGATTGCGTCTGGTGCACGACTCTCGAAGTCGTGACTATGTATATACGCGATACAGTGTATATAATAGATAGATGTATATGACTATAAATTACCGTGGCTTCGATATAGAAAGAAAGAAAGACAAGAAACCCATAAGCCATATCCCGGACGTGAAAGACTTTCGAAAGGCGAGTTACTGTCTCTCGCGGGTCCATGCGCAACGATTCGATGTTTAGTTGAGATGAATTTTCCCTTTATATGGATGAATCGCGAGTGGCTTTGGTATAGTCGTGAAAATTTTTTTTTTTTTTTTTTTCGTTGTATAGTGAATAATAGCGCGCATGTCATTGGACGAGATCGATTTTTCCTCAGAATCCACGTTGTGACTGTGGAGCAGAGGAAACGGTGCTCCACTTTCGCAAGGGTAACGAGTCAAGGTCTCTTAGTCGGTTATTCTGTGTCGCGGGTTTACGCCTGAAGGCGTAACCGCCGCGTCGACGGGAACACGAGAGCCCGCGAACTTGGTGATCGATCGATCGTGGGTCCGATCAGGAGAACTTCATTGATGCAGAAAGTCATGGTGAAATCGTTAAGCGGTGAGAAAACAATCCAATTATTGTTACGGGTACTCGGCAACTGTTGAGGCTGGGATCGAGACTATTGGCGAAGCGGGGACGAAGAATTATTATCGCTCGTACGGTAAGAGCCGAAGCATTAACGACACTCTTCAACAATAAACGATTAGGCCTTCGGAGTATCTTATATATATTCATGAAAACGTTTGTTTGTCCCACTCACACCGACACCCCTCACAGACACGTCATATATAAGATGTCTATATATATAAAGGAGAAACATCCATTAGAAACATCCGTTAGAGGGCGAGGGAAGAGGACAAGGGAAGCGAACAAGGGAAAAGGATGCGGGACGAGGACGAGGGTAGAGGACGCCAGCATTTACTATAGCTAAACATTCGCCCATTCCCCCATTCGTTAAAATGGTTGAAAGCACAATACGAGCGCGTGAGCCACAATAATATATAATATATAATATATAATATATAATATATAATATATAATATATAATATATAATATATAATATATAATATATAATATATAATATATAATATATAATATATAATATATAATATATAATCTCTCTATATATATAAAGTTACCGCCGCTGTCGCCGCCGCCGCCGCCGCCGCCGCCGCCGCCGCCGCCGCCGCCGCCGCCGCCGTGTCAGGAATCGAGACCCCCGCCGCCTCGATCCCGCTCGCTCGACCCCTCCCCCGCCACCCCGCCCCCGCTCGCTCAAAAGGAGCCCCAGCCCGAAATATTCTAAGTCCCCATAGGGGGGGTCCCAGGCAAATATATTCTAAGTCTCCAAAGAGGGCTCAGCCGGAAATATTCTAAGTCTCCCTTAGAGGGACTTAGAATATTTTCAGTCGAGGGGGGGGGAGGGGGGGGGGGCGAGCGGGGCGGAGTGGCAGGGGAGGGGTCCAGCGAGCGGGGGAAGAGAAATATTCTAAGTCCCCCTTAGAGGGACTTAGAATATTTTTCGAATATTTCTTAGAATATTATTCTAAGTCCCCCTTAGAGAGACTTAGAATATTTTCGGTCGAGGGGGGGGGGGGGGGGGGGGGAGTGGCAGGGGAGGGGTCGAGCGAGCGGGGGGAGAGAAATATTCTAAGTCCCCCTTAGAGGGACTTAGAATATTTTTCGAGGGCGGGGGGGAAGGGAGAGAAAATATTCTAAGTCCCTCTAAGGGGGACTTAGAATATTTTTGGTCGATGGGGTGGCCAAGGGGGAATCCCCTTAGAGGGACTTAGAATATTTTTCGGGGGCGTGGGGGAAGGGAGAGAAAATATTCTAAGTCCCCCTTAGAGGGACTTAGAATATTTTTCGGGGGGGAGGGGCGTGGGAGGCGAAGGCCAAAATATTCTAAGTACCTTTCGAGGGGACAGTCTAAGTAAAAATACAATAAAAAAGCGGTGGCGGCGCTGGTTGGTGAAAAGATGCGGCGGTGATGAGACATTTTTATAATGTCGACAAAAAGGAATGCGAGCGCGCGTAGCGCGCGAGCCCGGGGAACCTCTAGTATATAATATATAATATATAATATATAATATATAATATATAATATATAATATATAATATATTTGAATTGCCTCCGACGTGGTTAAATAGCAAAGAAATAGAAAAGAATTACAAAATGATGTTTTGCGCACTCGTGCGTGACGGTTCTATCGTTATTTTAGCTTCCGATCGAAGCGATTCAGCAATTCTCACGATAACGAAAATTACTCTGATTTTTACAATTCACAATTGCGGTACTGATGAATCGGATCGTTATAGAGTTCGTATGATTTTGATGTACAGTACGCGGGGCCCTCCTTTTCTCAGAGCTCAGTCACCAGTGTCTACAACACGCCTACTCGCGGAGAAAGCGCATTCGCCTTCGTGTACTTCTTTCTCTTTCTCTCCCTGCCTTTCCTCGCTCTGTAACACCAACGGAACGGCGTCTGTCGGTGTATCGTTCATGTCCCATCGCAATATGTATGCGTTCGCGCGCCCGTGCCGAGTTAGCTAAGGTATGTATTTTCTAACGTCCGCGTCCGCACGAAGCGCACGCCGGGTCCCAACTCTATCACGTGCATTCCTATGGTACGAGTTCTGCCCACTTCGGCTTGCCACGCGAGGCAGTCAGTCGCGACTCGAGAGTTTCCAAAATACGTCACGGCACCGCGTACACCCGCTGCCGCGCGTTTCCTGAATCGTCGGGGAGAGATTCGACCGAACGTTATTCCGGACGAAAATTATTCATCGCGAAACGAATAAAGCTCAATGACTCGCGAAGATTCGCTGATCGTCGAAGAACGATTGTTTTTTTATTATTTTATCTCTAACGAAACACGTGAACGCGACTGAGTGTCGTTGTGGACTCTCATCGCAATGAATTATAGTAAACAGAAAACCCACGTGCGTTTCGAATGAATTTTTAGTCTCTACAAAACAATGGCGTCCTTGAAACACAACGAAACTGTTTACTATTCTCGATATAATCGTTGCGTATGTTAAAATAATAATATAACATGGAAAATCAAACATATAACGATATATAAATGCACAAACGAGGAAAACTCACTTTCGTTTAAGTTTACTCTCTCATGTCAGAGCCGCGTCGTCTGCATGGTGTACCCCTTCTGTTTTATTTATCATCGATCGGCCATGTTACGCGTTTCTCAGTTCTGCTTCCGATGTATACAACGATTAATATATTACACTTTCCGAATACCGTGCGTTTTAGCGCCGCGATGATTCTATCGACACTTCGATGTCAACGAATTATTCACAATTGTTTATTATATTCGTTTCTCTCCTCGCGCATATGACGATTCGAACACTCGCTTGATACATGAGAGTATTGTTTCAAAAACAATACAAAAATAAAAACAATAAAAAAAAATTACGTTAAATAGATTTTTAATTTTTCAACGCTTATGTAAGGTTTCACTAATATATTTTTAATTCTTTTCGTTTGACACGACAGCCGGCCTCAACGGGTTTGTTCGTCGGGTTCGTGTCCCGTTTTTTTTTTTTTTTTTTTTTTTTTTTTCCGAAGCCCGACAACTCGGCGTGTGAAAGTGACGACAGGTAGCGAGTACCTGTTTTGTGCAGTGTATACACTGTAAAATACAGTTGTGAAGTTTTAGAGCAGAGAGAGGTGGGTATTGAGAGGCTGGTAAAGGTCCGCGGTGCTGCGAGGCCGGTGCTCGACTGAGTGCATGGAGGATTCGCTTGTCCTGGAATATTAGCCCACCACAACCGTTAGTCGCTCGGTGTGTAGCACGCCACCGTGGTGGGTATTGCACTGCCCCGTCAAAACCTCTTCGATGCTCTAGGCGAGAGCATTGCCGGGATAGGAATCGTATCCGACAAACCGGGGCGGCAACGGCGCCGATCTCGTTACAATAGACCTCACAATTAGGTAGTTCGAGTTTTTCCGCACGTTTTTCCCCGACGATGCTGCATGAGTTTTTTTTAACCCTCGAAAACCACACATATACACTTCGTTAACGCCAGGCACGAGTCTCGGAGACCCGATGTCTTTATCGTTACGAAACGGTCAAAAGGCGTATCGAGACGAAATATCGATACAGAGAAAATGACGGATGTCAAAAGTTTTTTGAAAAAAGTCGTTAAAATATAAACTTCAAAAACTTCACGTTTTCTTCGAAACAGCTTCGATCCGGTAAACCTGTGCGGTGTTTTAGGGTTAACAATTTAAATACGGTCATGCGTCAGCTGTTTAGTGATGTCAGGTTACGGTAGGTCAGCTCGACCTCAGCAATGCCGTCTCTCGAAGGACAAAACGATATCACGGCATCGTTGAAACAGTTACGCCACTGAGCTCGTGCCCAAGCAGCGGTAGATTATTCTTCCGCTCGAGGAAGATTATACGCGAACTGTCGCCTTTCAATTAAATCGTCGCTTGTACTCGTTCCGCTTGTCGCTTCGATGTCTTCCGGGCATATCGTCATTAAAAATTACATCAAAAGCTTCAATTTCGTCTTCTTCTCTGTTATTGTGATAAAGTGTTAAGAAAGATCGCTAAAAAAATGCTATCGGAGATCGGGATTAGTTGAAACATGCGGTACCTACGTCGTAAAACGTAGCGCGCGATCTAATTTCTCAGAGTGCCATACTTAATCACCGCGTGAAACCTCCAATTTTTTTTAGCGACGGCTCCGATAATAAATTCAAAAACGTAATGCCGAAGAATTTGTTTCTACGATTTTCTGGAATAACGATCCCGATAATTGTGCACAATTGCTTACGAGATATGTTTCGTCGAGTGCTCAATTGCAATTGTTCAGAAACAATTGTTTTGATTACATTGACTCCGGTCGGAGAATATGGTTGCGAAGATTGTTATCGGTATTTATTTGAGTTATTGCATTTTCCGCGATACTGAGAAAACATGAGCGGCGCATATAACGCATCGTGTCGTTTTATCGTTGTGAGTTCATAGGTTAAGTTATTTTTTTAATTGCTGTGTGCAAGTCTATAAAAAAATTGGTCATATGTTGATATGTATTCCTCCAGAGGTGGCAGAAGGCGGGGGGGGGGGGGGGGTCAGAGTTTCGAATTATGCCAAAATTTTTTAAATTCCATTTTTTTTCCTGCGTAATAAAACTCTTATATATAATAAAAACAAAAAAATAACAATAATAGGCCAATTTTTTTAAAAGTCGCAACGAGTATTGTCGGTATATATTTGAATTGTTGAATTCTCTAATAGGTACAAAGAAAAGCACTTGCGGCGCATATTACGAATCGCGTCGTTTTTCGTTGTTAATGACCCGACATTCGGTATGTTACATGTGTAGTGCGGTAACGCGAAGAGCTATTGTCTGTACAGCTTGAACTAAGTATACGAGTAGTTGATTGTGCGTAATAGGTTGGGATCCGGAACTCGAAGGCTTCGAAGAGTCGTTTCTGGGATGTTGAAACTTTTATTACTTTTTACATAACGCATAACAAAACGTACGTATTTATACGAGATTTTGTGTCGCAGTGCGGATGAGGATATGTTTTATATAACACCGTACGAAAGGCTTCGGTTAATTAAATTTTTACACTTCAGCGATCGGATGAAAGATTCTAAAATTGTTAAGATCAAATTTTTTTTTCAAGTTTTTTTTTTACATTTTTTTTTAACGCCCGTCACTTCCATTCGTTTTATTGAATCCCTGAGGTCGCGCCACCTGCTCCGGATCAACTTTTCCTTTCACTGTATCGATCGGTGAAACAACCAACGGTGTCGGTAAAAAAGTTTTCTCATCGAAACTCTTTATAAAATTCGTCAGTTGCATTCAATTTATTTCTAATATACAATTTTTTCATAAATTTAACATATTATCGATACAAAAAAAATTGTCATCGATTGATGTCGCGTATAAATTGATTTGCAGATATTTCGTTGCCGCTTTTTTCACGTGTGAACGACGTTTGTTTCGGTTTGCTGACACGTGTCGGCGGTCAAAATTCTTGGCTCGTTCGCGATGAATGCTTTCGTCTCGCCTGTGCACACCGTGATTCTGAAACGAAATGGTTTTTAATCGACCCTCATATCTCTATTTTATTTCGCGACAACTGAAGACTTATGATGAAAAAAAAAAAAAAAAATGACCAATTAAAGTTGACCACAAATAAATTAACTGCTCGCATCTGCCGCTCAACAGAAGCGATTTCTTCAGTTTACTTCGCGAGAATAAAATTTATTCAACAATTTATATAACGAATTAGTGTTTAACGATTATCGCTAAAAAATTGGAGTCGTGACGAAAATTTTATATTTTCGACCAAAAAGCCCGATAATGTAATTTTAGGTCTTAGGCTTTTTTTTTAATCAATCCGCTCATAAGGACGACAGATAATACAAAACAGATATCGTTTCGAGACTTACCCTTGTCCCGACTCCAGACTATCAATCGTCAATGAGTCTATGTACGCTCTTGGTTTATGAAGAAACCTCCAAGTGAGGGGATTGAACACCGAAGTCTGATATTCCCAGGTTATTTCTACGGCTTCCGGTTTGCCGACCACGTCGCCGGGCAACACGACCGTGTGAACAGTCCCAGGTTCATAATAAACCGAGGTGTCGCTCAATGGAATTTTTTCGGATGTTTTGCCGTTTAGTCCGATCGCCCGTATCACAAACATCCCAACTTCACCGCCGTAATCGAGGCTCTCGTTCGTTTTCGAAATATTCAGCGTCACACGATAGTGACCCTCTGAAATGTTAAAAAATTCAAATAATATTAATAATAATGAAAATAACACGGCGTAATTAAGACGCTCGTCTACACCAGAGCCGGGCGATGGGTATGCACGTCCCTGACACGAGATGCAGGGCCTGCAAACGTTCGCCGGAGACATTTCTCTCCTACAGTCCCCACTCTTTGTGAATTGCTGCCGGTAGGGGTAACGAAATATAGTTAAGCGAAATCATTGCCATGGTAACGAGTTAAGATAGGCGGACGATTGAGTTAAGTGAAGTTAAGAAAAGAGGGGTTCCATTGTATACCATCTGCATGCTCCACCTATGCGGTTTCCGGCTATATACGTCGCCACAACGCGGCTTTAAGAGTGCTGTACTACCATCTTCGGCATTCATACGCGGTAGACCCGACGCCAGTGCTGTTCTACGCTCCGGGCGATATTGAGTCCGTGGTGGGAAATGAGAAGTGCTTAATTTACTGGAACTATTCATTTCCCACTGTCAGGCAGATAACAGCCAACAAGCCTGACATTGTCGTCTTCCGGAAAGGCTAACATCGCCACCAAAGAAGACGACAAGCAGACGAAATATCAAGATCTGCTCTTCGATCTTCGCCAGTAACACCGAGGATTTACGGTGAAGAGGATTTACTAGACGTTCTCATCATTTTATACGGTCCCCGGAATAATGAGAGCGTCGTATGTCACAAACCTCAAGATCATACCCACCTGTCGGCAACATGCCGACTCACCCGGTGGGGAAAATGCAGAAGGCGGTAATCCTGGGTTCACTTTGTTTAAGAAGGTTGCTCAGTCAATGCCAAATTGTAAGAATGAGTTGAAATCTGCAGAGGATATTCGTCCATGAAAACCACGGCGCCATGCAAAGTTTCAAGTCGACCGTCTGCTTGCTTGTCGAGTTATTAATTATTGAATATACATTCTTATACATGGTCAGCATAGCAAAAAGAATCCACAACTCGAATGCAAGGCTCGAAAAAATATTAAGAATGGTGAGAGTTTAATGATAATAGATCCAAATAATTCCTTGCATCTTCGGGCAGAACTTCTGTGAAGACCGAAACTCAAAAATAAAAGAGTTCGGATCAAATACAAGAATGTACGCTGGCGCTCGCGTAACACGGACCTCTCTCTCGTACACTGCGTCCCCGGCAACCCGCGCACCACTCGGTCGTTCCGCGTACCTCCCCGCTAGAAAGACCCTGAGCATCCTCCTCAATTCGTTCACACGATTCCGGACTGCCCTGATTGCTTACCTACTAGTTGGAGGAGCAGTCAGGCAGAAAGATTTAAAAATACAGCCCTCCCGCCCTGTAGGTGCGTCGGAGCCCTGCAGGGCCGGCCGGGGAGACCTCGAAAAGCTTTAAAGCCAAATAATAATAATAATTCGGCGAGTAAAGTTAAACTCGTACATTTGGTTTTATGTATGAAAAGAAAAACGATATGGCTGACTTACTGCAAAAAGGTCGTTCCGAACCAGTCATCAGATAAACGGATGCATGATAATTGCCGGGCTGAGCGTCGAAACCGAATTTCGGACAGTATTGATTGACACAGTCAAAGCAACCGCCCTCTTGGAATCGAGTCCACGAGGAACAGGGAACCGCGAGATAGGGACAAGGCGTGTTGATACTCTCGATGAAATAATCGTAACTCCGTATGTGATTACAGACCAAATACCTTTTGATGCCTATTTGGCGAAAAAACAAACAAAAAATGTATACGAAACTGTGTGTATGTGTACTGTATACGAAATTCAACGCATGTTTACCTCGAAAGACACTGCCACTTTCTAACGTAATAGAATTTAAAACACCGCTGTTGCATCCCGGCTGATTGCGGCCACCGTTCGGATAGAAATCTATGTGCCCAACGGGCTGACTGATTCCCAAACCACCGCTCATAAATGGACTGCAATCCGTGTGAATTGCCGTTACGAATTCAGCGTCCGTTGGATCGAGTCTCACCATCGGTGAGGTATTGCTGAAGTGCGGCTCAGCGGGATCTAAACCTGAAACGGACGGAACTCGGTGTGTATTTATATTCATTCGATTTTATAGCGATCATGCAAATATCCTGTGTTTTACGGAGCTCCATTCGGAGAATCTGCAAATCCAATAAACGATTTTTTTTTGAGCCGTATATATCTATAAGGATTTATTTTCGCGAATATTGAAGGCGCAAGGACCCTAGCGAGAGAATTCCCACATGCAATCCCTTGCGTTACTTCTTGCAACGGTATGCGCTCTTATTACAGTTGTTTACACCGGTCTCATCCTCGGGCGGGTCTAAGGGCGTCATTTCAGTATCATCCATAATTCATCGGAATCCTCATGGAATATTCACCATTTTTTTGCTGCTATTTTACTTAAGAAATTCGTACGACGTCCCGCTGGGGTTTGGAGACCGTTGTAGCTGTTTCTTTTTATTTCGATCCCTATTCGGAACTTGTGTGCCCCGATACACCCTATTTTTTTTTTTTTTTTTTTTGTGTTTGACAAGAATCAAATACCCGAACCAAAATAATCGAAGTCAATGGCTGACGAAGGTTCAGTCAGCTTCGGACAGTTTGGGTCGACACTGTGGCGGTTTCTCGTTGATACTTTTTACTCGATGTTCCTTCTGTTATCCTGGTAGTTCTCGATGAGATCGATAGCTCGCGCGTAACGACCCATCACCGGGCGTGCGGTCTCTTGGTGGAATATTGAGCACTTTGCACCCCTCAGGGATACAGTGAATAAGCGATAGTTCCACCGAGTGAGTGTACTGCCTCATTCGTCAGTACGATAGCTCTGTGGCTCGCTACGCGGTGAGGCGAAGTTCACTCTCTGCGCGTACACCCGCGCGTCTATTCGCGGAGCTATCGATAGTTTAACGTAACTTCGGTGTATCTAATTCCGAGTTTTTTTATGACATACATTGTATTGATAACATTTTTTTTAATGAAATTTAAAAAGTTGAACACAAGTTATCTTAAACGCAACGCAACGTAACACAAGTTAGTTTGAAAGATAATTAAAAAAATTAACAAAAATTAAGACACAATAAATACACTAAATGAGTGTATCGGTACGCCACTATAGACATAAGATTATTCATTAATTTTTTCTACTACTTCTACATACCTAATTAATTGTTATTAAATTAATCAAAAATATCAAAGCATTTACCGGTGATTCGCCAGAGTTTGTAGTTGTACTGGTCTTTGAGATGATAACCGATGTAACCACAGGTATGAGCACCGAGACTGTGACCAATCGCGTGAATCTGTCGCGTTGGCACACCACCGACTTCAATCAATTGTGCTACTAGTCTTGCAGTCATTGCACCTACTAATCTCGTGTTCGCCACCGCCTGGGGGTACGGAGGACCAGCACCACCGATCCAATTCACTACGACAACATTGCAGTCCTCACGGATCAGCAACTCTCGCTTAGTTCTCTGCATAACGAGAATATCAATTTCGTATTTTTTATGACGATTGATTGAAAAAATATATATAATTCCTGCGTTCTATAATAGTAATCGATAATTATTTTAAGTCTGTATACTAAGTTATTTTTTTATATGGAAAAATCGACTAACAAATGGGATTTTGGTTCGCAATAATTCTCATTTTTACTCTATTATTTGCACTCTATGATTTAAAAAAAAAAATGTATGCAATCTTTTGCTTTTCATTGACTTCACGGTATTGGTACCAATAGAAATGTTATTTGTTTAAATTTTTACGCAATTTGTTTTTCTTCTTCAGTTGTTTATTTTGTTATTCTAGTATTTTGCTATATCAACGTGGCAACTCGATAGACACGTTATTTGTGTTTTCGCATCGATTTAGCAATAGTTAAAGTTATAAATATTGATTTCAGACAAGTGAAGCAACGATGAAGAGTAGCAAAAAAAAAACAACAATAATACGTGTGCTGTTCCGACAGCTGGTAGTTAGTAGTTAGTTTTAGCCTTTAGCCTTTAGCCTTTAGACTTTGTAGTCTATTCACGGGCTTCGATGTTCTGCTTATTCGCAACGACACTTTCGAAAAATCGATTCCGATATCGGATATATAATAATACGTTTTATCTGTACTGTAAGTACTCGATATGTAAGTGTATAGCCGCACTTGTAACTTTAAGGTAGTCCTTGCGTATAGTCATCACTTCGCATAAGTTTCAAAGAAATGAGAGGGGGATTTCAAATACTTCTCGATGGTATAAAAATTTGAAAAAAACATCAAGCATATTGAAACTGTTGAAAAGATTGATTTTGAATCATAATAATTCCGAAATGTTATTAACAAATTACTGAAAAAAATAATTTAGCAACAAATTACCCGGCAACCTAACTTTTTTTTTGTTATAAAAATGATTCGTTCATTTTTCTGAAAATGTATGGTTTTTTTCAGATTTTCAACTTCTTTTAAAAAAAATTGAAATTTTTGAAAATGAATTTTTTTTTATCGCTTTCAAAAGTGGGTAACTTTTATAATATCGACAATAACAATATTGCGCTTCAATCTTTCCTACATTCCAGAGGTTCGACTTCACTACAATTAAACATAAAAATATTGATTTTTGTCAAAACTTTGCATTTATGAAAATATCAGGTCTCTCAAACCCATGTGTGCTGATAAAGGGGTGCAAAAAATGTTACACTTTTATTTTTTTGTGGGCGCGATCGAAATCGATGTATTATACCGACCGATAAATGTCGCGAAAATATTTGGAAAATTTGTGGTATCCGTTTCTCCATTATCTCCTACAACTTACCAGAATCCACGATTTATCGCCATTATCGAGATATCCGTGGATAATCAAGTAAACCATTTTGTTATTACGCAGAGGTGATTTTTTAATGCTGTCGAAATTGTCGATGAATAGTTCGTGGGGTTCGTCGGCGTGGGCGCGTGTGTACAGCAAGTAATGGGCATCGACGACGTCGGGTCGACCCGGAAACGTGGAGACGGGTCGGTGTTCGCTTGACCATGGGGCACCGATAAAAAAACAACCGTAGGGTCTGTAGCATCGCCACATGTACCATTCTGCATTTGATTAACAAAAAAGCAAATTAAATTTATGAATAACATAAACTAAAATTAATAATCATTAATAATATCATTATTATTAATTATTAATGTAATATTCATTTAATTATTTTAAGTACTAAATAAATTAAGTAAAAATTAATTTATGAAAAAGATAATTGAAATAATTATTCCACTATTATTGCAATAATTTTTCGTATGTATCGTATTATGTGGCACATGCCTTGATTAAGTAAGGTAGTTATGGCGGTTCGCGTTCATTTCGCATAAGTTCGAGAAAAATGCAAATACTTCGATGGTATTAAAATCTGAAAAAATTGATGCATATTAAAGGTACTGAAAAGATTAATTTTGCATAATAATAATTCCAAAATGTTATTAACAAATTGATAGAAATATTAATTAGTCAACAAATTTCCCGGGCACCCAACTATTTTTTTTAATGAAAATGATTCGTTCATTTGTCTGAATACGTATGTATTTTCAATTTACTTTCAATTTTTTTTTTATATGGAAAAAATGTGTGAAAAAACACAATATTCAAAGTAAATTGAAAAAATTTATACGTATTCGGAAAAATGAACGAATCATTTTCATAAAAAAAAAGTTGGGTTCACGGGAAATTTGTTAACCAATTAATTTTTTCATAATTTGTTCATTTTGGAATTATTATTATGAAAAAATAATCTTTTCAGTATCTTTATTATGCATGCATTTTTTCAGATTTTTATACCATCGAGAAGTATTTGCAATTTTCGAAAAATTTTCTCGAACTTATGCGAAATTAACGCGAAGCGACATAAATAATGATGGTGGTAAAAAGGGTACAAAGAAAACGATTAATCGCATATGCGAATCGCTTCTGCGTGTATTAAATATGACATGTGAACTGCGTTCTGGTATTTCCGGCCAGTGTTCCAATAAGGAATTGATCTATTGGAACGATCTGTCTCCACGTGTCATAATCTATTATGTTTATAAATTCGACGTACTATAAACCGCGGGTTCAAGGGGAGATTCAGAAACGTGACCTCCGATACATTTTAAAAGATGCTGCAGCCATAGCGTTCGGTGATCAGCGAGACGTCTCTTATCGCTCGTTCTCACATTTGCATCGTAATCTTCTTTTTTTAATTAAAACAAACGCGATTCACGCAATTATTTATTCGAGGCTATGTCGTTAATGAATTTAATAAAAATAAGATATTAACAATTCAATTATCAATTTTATGCATAGAATATTTGGTTAAAAAAAAAACGCGTATCAAAGCTATTAAGGGGATACATCATTTTTCCATGAAACATTTTAAGAAATAACTTTTTAAAAAATCTGAATTGATATTTATTATATATATTATTTGTTAAAAAAAACATGACGTTTGTTGTTAAAAGCGATCTTTTCTTTACCGTCTTCGAAGTCGAACTTGTTTGCTTCCTCTTCTGGTGACAAGGTCGTTGTCGTGATATTTTCAAGTTTATCTTCGGCTAAAACGGATTTTTGACTATCGGTCTCGTTGGGCAAATTAGCCATCATGTTCGCCGTGTACATCAATACCAGCAGAGTATCGTTCAGAAACATCATGTTTGATTTTCTGATTTCTAAAATAAATTTTATTTACTCGAATGCACAAAATATTCGTCCAATGGACTTGAAGAAAGTTACACTTCGCGGGGATCAGATATTGTTAACCTTTACGGCAGATCAAGAAACAAAAAGTCAAATAAATTTTATAATGAAAAAAAAATCGATGTTTTTTTTTACACTTCACATTTTCACGTATATTGATCTATACAGGATTTCACAAACCGATCGATATCTCAAGACGACGAACCGTAACCACAGAACTTTCGTGAACTAAAACGCTTCGGGATTTCTATCAACTTGGCTCCCAGAATCTCAACTCTCAACTGGTGTTGACCGCTGAGTAGCGGCCTGATACGACAGACACAGAGAGAGAGAGAGAGAAAGAGAGAGAGAGAGTAGCATACTGGGAAAAATCGATTGACGCAAGTCCGTCTCAAGATAATACAGCCGTCGCGACCAGAGTCTTCATCGTCTGTCAACAAAAAATAACGCGAACGGATCCAGCATCCGCGAATTCATTTCTCGATACTATTATACGCATAGCGTTACTCCACATAAATAACGAGGCGACGGCGCAGACGCAATTTATTCGAACAAATTCATAAATGTGTGATATATTTATTAACGCTGATGCGGCACCATTACCGTACACTGCGTTAAAGGATCATTGAATAAAAAAAAAAATAACAAAAAATTAGAAAATTAAAAAAATAATTTCTAAAAATAAAAGAAAAGTTTTTACGAAAAAAGACAAAATGGAAATCAAGTAATAAATAAAAAGGTTCAATGCCGGAGCCCACAACCTCGCTGTTGGAGCACCAAAACTGTACTACTCCTGTTCTGTTCCTATTCCTCAGAGAATTTTTTTTCAAAATCCGGCGAGACGGCACCCTGCTGTGTGGAGAGTCAAATGCACAAGTGCAACGCGTCGCGTCCCTCTCTTCCCCGCCGTCTTTGCTGTTGCGCTCTCATTCCGCAGACTCGTTGACGCGCTTACGAGTCCCTGGATAAGAGCGACTGATAGGGCATGGGCTGCGGACAGCGTTGTGGTCAGATGAAAAGATTGCCTGCCGCCCCGGGGGCACGACACTGGCGGGAGAGGCGGGGTTAAGCGGGATATCGTAAATAATTTATCATTTCCAGAAAAGTATAACCCGCAAAGTCACAAGCAGATGTGACTCCGGCGGGCCGCATAAAGCGGCCGCCGACCTTTTTGCCGACTGATAAGTACACTTGCTGTCCCATTCCGGGAACTAAATCGTCTGCGAGAGACCGACAACCATTTCTCTCTGTTCTCCTTCTGCCTCATCGTTAACGGTCTCTTTTTTTTTTCCTCGAAAGAGATTGCATGTCTGTGATCGTTGGATAAGATACACTCACTTCTCTCCGCAATTGTGCCAAATACCCATCTATTCGGAATGCCGCCAATGACATGGTCCGTTTTTTTTTGTTTCAAACGTATTCCGTGTTAATAATATTCGATAGATCGATGTGATTCCGTGACTCGTTAATAAAATATCGTCGTTAACCGTCATTAATATAACTTCATTATTATTGTAGTCATTATCCGACCGGAGTATATACTCAACTCACAACGCGATAAGTAAACTGTTATTTTATTATGTATCGCGAAGAAAATATGACGTCAATTATTGTGATTACATTTGCAGACTCGTAGAGCAATATTCAATGGTTGAATCATAAATCGTCTTTTTGTATTCATCGCTTTCCATTATGATGATAAATTTACATTGTGTTTTATTTTTATTTAAAAAAATGTGTCAAATCGTGAGATAAATTGTCTGCTATTTTTCTCACGGTGTATTATCTAAACGAACTACATAAAAACGTATGAATAAAATAAACAAAAAAAATACCACGCACTAAATAATCGATAGTCGATTCTACAACAATCGCTTACCCAGAAAAAGCTTAAGGTTTTCCCCGCGACGTTGCAGCATTAAAACAACTTTAATCCACGTGCAAAAAAATATATCGGAAAAAAAATATATATATATATTATGTGTCCAAATATATAACGAATTATATAATTAATATATTTAATTATCTAAAAACGCCAAATTTCATATATTTCTAATACTTTTTTTATATATATTTTTCCATGTAGGAATTACGAATTACGAGAAATAATGTTATCCTATTTGTCACATTGCTTAATATTGTTACATTAATGAGCGCCCAGGGTATTAATTCATAGATCTATGACCAACTTGAACCCCATCGTAAACTTGTCAAATGCAACTTTGAGTCCCCGAGCGCTCAGTGATTTAATTTATAAACGCCCAACCACCGGGGTGCCCGTCGGAGTCCCTTCGAACAGTGCAAGGGTCGCCCCCACGGAGTTCAGGAACACAATAGGCTCGAAGCAAGGGAAGCTCGTTCGTCCAAACCGAATAACACCGCAGGGGAGGGTCCGACTCCGGGAATGGAAACCTTTTGTAACGCCACGCAGCATCCCCCGATCATGTATACAATACCGTACATAAACACACGCAACACATATGTATTACATTATATACATATAGGGTAGTATGCCATACCAGGGATGAACCACTCGTTGCAAATTAACTTCAACTAACCCATGTCCTCCTAATACATTGCACCCCCAAAAGATTTCTCTTTGGTTCTTGCACCCGGGGGATGCGCGTTGCGAAATGGCACTTGCATCCCCCCAGTATAGACTCTCTGCTTACCACTACCGCCCTTCATGCATAAGCACACGGACCTTAACCCTCGTTGTTGTCCTGCTGCAGTCGTAGCAATACAGCAGCATCCCTGTTACTCCTGAGGACTTATGAATTCTTGGTACTCGCAACGTGGTAGTGTTGTTTCGTGGTTACCACAGAGATGAACATGAGCCTCGTAGCGAGACTGTATTCTCCATCGCTTCGCAAAATCGACTCTCCTAGCTACAAGATTCCTTCTTAGTGTTCTCCACCATCCAGACACGCTAGCAACCGTCCATTTACTTACCATGTCCTGGACGCGGTTGCGTGTAACCCTACAGAGTTTCCATTCTCGGTGAGCCTTCGGGCTCGTGGAAGAACGGGAAGTGTGAGTTGTATTAGGAGCAGCCGTCGTTCGCACGAATGTGCGGGGTCGATCCTTACAGGCAAGGTGCGGACCACGGTTACAGATGGGTCGAAGTGCCTGGGCTCGAAGGGGGTGTTGCCGTACTGCACAGACACCACGACGGCCATTAGGGGCCTACTCCCTCTCTACCAGCTATGGTACCCTGTTACGGCGCCCTATCGAATCCACATTCGTTTACATGATACCACACTCTGGGACTCCCTTTAAAAAGGATTTTATCAAATTATGGTTATTTTTCATTTACAAGGTTTTTGGTTCATTTCCTGCCATGCGGTTATGGGCAAATGATCATGTGTGACTTTCTTTCGATGTATTTTTGAAAAAAAAAATTACGATTTTTTATTTATTTACAGCAATAAGAAGTGTAAGCGTTAGTTTGTTAGTGTAGACGGGCTCATTATATATACTGCCTGCTATAGAATCTCGTATTTTCTTACTTACTCACTTACTGGCTGCCGAGTCAGTAGGGCTTCTATAGTGTTAAAGTTCTTCTGCAGTGCGACCGCGAAGCGGGCCGGAGCTACGATGGGCAGACGTTATTCCAGCCCTTACTTCGTCCTCCGCCATGTATTCCTGATCGTCACGACGACACGTGTACATTTGAAGTCTTAACCCTTTTCCACGTTCCGTGTTGTCAGGCGACGTTGTCTTCACTCGTTTTCGAAGTCTCGTCGCTTTTGATGTTCGTCCGGTCTACTGTACCTACTGTTAAACAGCCTCACACGTCTGATATATCGTGCAACAAAATACTTTACTCGTATCGTTGATTATGCGCCGAGTGTGGAAAAAAAAACTTGTACAAAACAAACTTGATTTTTTTATCAGGAGAATATGACGGTCGGGGAAGCCGGTCTCTTGTTTCCCTCTTTCCTGGCTTTGGTGCGTAGAGCACAGCGTCCTCTATGCGTCCTGGAAAGATTGCAGCTAACTGATTCCATTGAGCATTCAACTGCACGGTCTTACGTACGATAGACTGGAGTTAGAAATGCGGACAATTACTTATACGATAGGGGGATGGAACATTTTGGCGAGTGTGGGATGTACTGATGATCAATTTTACACTATATAAATACAATTTACGTTTACGCAAATCATTGATGTTATAGAAAAAAAATAATAATCACTACCGTGTAAAAATAAAATGTGTAGCAAAGGGTGTCGGTCCCTATTCTTGATGACGACTTTATACACATTTAAGGGCTATAAAGCACCTATCTTTCCTATGCAAAATAATACACTTTGAATGTGTAAAGAGTCGTGGCCATAGAAAGGATATGGAAGACGTCATACTTTGCTACACACTTCTTTTTATAGTGTAACTAGAATCAACGCGCTCGCTTCGCTTGCGCTCTATAAACTTATTCTCACGTCAGATGACGTATGCTTACGAAGGCGCGCGCTTTGTTGGTTATGTTATTGCCCTGAAGTACGTTTATATCGAAAATTAAATATCAAGTCAGGAACCAATCGCAATACGTCTATAAGTTTTGCGATTATTTTCGTGACATGTCTTTTTTTAAAGAAAGGATATAGTTCTGAAGACTGAGAATTTAATGGGAATACGATGGCTGTAGCAATGTGTTGAATCCGACATATAATTATGATGACGAAAAGCAAAATTGATGAAGCTCTTTCAGTAGATGCAGAAGAACGACGAAGGATTGAGATCATCTAAAGTCGAGTCATCTGAAAAGATTCTTTATTTATTGTAATGTTTAAGGCATAGATTATTATAATCACAGTTAGTGTATTTAACTTTCATGTTTATTCTGAAAAAAAAATTGAAAAAAACCCATTAGACTTTCATCTACGGCCCTTCATTGTCAAGCATATTCCGTGAAGTCTCATAGTTTTTAATGGCATACGAAATAAATAAAAAGGACTACAGGTATTCATGACCCGATGGAAAAAAAAAACTTTCGTTTTGGTTAAATCAGTTGTAGTTCATTATCGTAACTTGAGTTCCATACTTTTTTTTAAACGTAGAGTTTTATACAGATAAACTGTTCTATGCAATAAAACACCAAGCTTTCATTACATAAATTTATTTCACTCGGTGCGAAAAAGACAGTTATACCCACGCCTCGCGCGCGTGTAACCCGCATTTTTATACCGTACGAAGTCAAATTTTGTACGATACTCGTACGAAAAACGTTTTCTTAACTCGTGTGATTGCAACACTCGCCTTCGGCTCGTGCCGCAAATCACACTCGTCAGAAAAAGTTTTTCCGCACTTGTGTCGTAATGTACTATTATATTACACCTTTCGGGTAGGAAGGTACCCACATGGCATTGAGGATTGCCTGAGGGCCGTTCAATTTATGGTACAAGGGTCTTTAAAGTGTCTTTCTGGATGCTTATAAGATCCTGTTGAAGAAGTTCCTTTCACGAAGTCCCGGGAGAGTCGTAGGTGTTGCACGCCCATGTGTTTCCAGACGTTGGGATAGTACTCAGCGGCACGTTTAAAAAAATTAAGCTATTCTGATTCTCGGCTTACAGTCACGGATGTTCGCGAATTCTAGTTCTGGGAATCATTTAGTGTTTTTTTATGTTGAAAGGATGAGTGTCATACAAAAAATTGCCAATATCGACGTATTTATGCAACTCAGGTTACACAATTCAGAATTAAGTTAATTATAAAACGAATAATATATGTATTATCTATCATCTCATGTGATTCATTATAATTCATAAACACATGCAGAATAATATTAAAAACAAAAAACGAATCCGATTTTACATGAAACGAAGGGAAAAATGGACAAGGAAAACGCTTCCCTATCAAAGGAAGTGTTAGGTTTCTCTATTAATCCGATGTCTCTTTACTTTCTGAATGTATACCGTTGCCTATTCCTGTGCAAAACAAACGAAAACAGAAAGTTAGTATGAGATCATTGTGAAGACACGAAGGGAGCTCCGAATCTTTAGCCGAATATGCCCTGCTCTCTGGTTCAACCAATCCGGGTCGAAGCCCTTGAGAAATCCTCACTCTGGCGGCCCTTAGTCCAGCCCCTTGCCAGTCGACATAACACACACAGAATTCCCCATTGAGACATCCTTGAAAATCTAAGCCATCTCTTATGTATTCCTGTTATTCCTGCTCACTGATTCGACTTTCACTTTGGCGTTTCCCTTAGCAACAGTTAGAGAAACACTACCGGGTGAGGGTGGTTTTTTAATGTTGATCCCTTCCTTGCGAGTTCACGCATCGTCCCAAGCTTTCGAGTAGACGGTGAGCAAAGGACCATTCGATTCCACGTTGGTTGTGGAACCCTTCTTTGGTCGTCCCATTGAAAGGGCTCTTACTCCATCAGACACTTTCGCGATCGTCATGGATTCCTAATAAAAGTGCGTAGGTGTATGCCCTTTAGGGTCGAATGAGTGAGAAGGGCCCGGGCGCCCAGTGAACGACCCTCGTAAGTCTTATTCACAGCCACGGAGAATTTTAGTACCGTGGACCAAGAGCCACGTAAGCCTATCGCATAGTTCGTTGCTCGTTCACCCATGACATCGCCGCTGTCACGACTCATGAGTTCCTGTTGAAACCGTTTATCTTTAAACCAACTGCAGCATAATCCATTCTGCATTCTCCTTTCTTCCCGACGATTGATGTGCCGTGGATTATATTTAAGGGGAGTTCTGCAACTCTAGATCCAAGCTCCACCCTCCAGATTACATGGCGGAATACTAATTTGCTCGAGGGCCGGTTCAATTAGGCAATCATCTCTGGACGGAGGAATCGCTACTGAAGATGCAGTCACCCGATACTTGAGATTGCACTTCGTAAACATCACATCGCTTTGTCATTTTTCCAATGATAAAAATGTATTGATCATTTGTGAAAGCGTTTGATAATCCAGCTTTGTTAATTAAATTGTTGGATTTTTTATTAATTCACGTGCACTTTTTAATATCTGCTTTTTTACGGGAAAAGAATGTTCTTGCAAATTGTTTATTACTTTGGGATTGAAATAAAAAATAATTGTAGCATATGTGATGAAAAAAACAAATGTATTCAACGAAGGTGATCGATGGTTGAAATAATGGGTTGAAAAAACAAAATGTGATTTTTGTGGGAGGTGTTGATGAAAAATGTTGGAATTAGTACGATAGGAAGACTCAAGCCATCGTGGATATCAAGGTGTATTTCCGATCCATTCGATTACGTGGGAATTCTCCATCTTTGCAGTAAATAGCTTACGTTGTTTTGTAATGCTCGGAAACTTGAAACCAGGAAACCATGTGTAGATGATGCCAGGTGTACACGACCTGTTGCCTCGGAAACGCCCTTTACAGTGTATCGGACCCTCCGTCGTTGGCATCATCCAACCCGTATGCCAGAGCGCACAGTTTGCTGTACGAACTGGGATGTCGTGTGCCATTGGTTGGCCGAGTCAATTGAACGAGCCATAAAACGGTCTTTAACGCAATGGGGGCCGAAGACAAATCGCTTGGCCGTCAGTGGTATCAGGGAACCATCGTATCGAGCAATCTGAAAAGACTCTAAGCTCTCGGGAGGCCATATATGTATGTCTGATTTTTCGTCAGATTATTAGCCTTTCATAAAATCATTTATGCGGTAAAAAATTATTTTTTCGAGATTTTTATGAAAATCTGGAATGAAAGAAAATGGGAGAACGTTATATTTATTTTACAAATGACTCAATTAATTCGCGTGCTTGTGTGTCGGACCTGAAAAATTGGATGTGTATGTCGTTTGAGACTATATTTTATATTTTATATTTTATATTTTATATTTTATATTTTATATTTTATATTTTATATTTTATATTTTATATTTTATATTTTATATTTTATATTTTATATTTTATATTTTATATTTTATATTTTATATTTTATATTTTATATTTTATATTTTATATTTTATATTTTATATTTTATATTTTATATTTTATATTTTATATTTTATATTTTATATTTTATATTTTATATTTTATATTTTATATTTTATATTTTATATTTTATATTTTATATTTTATATTTTATATTTTATATTTTATATTTTATATTTTATATTTTATATTTTATATTTTATATTTTATATTTTATATTTTATATTTTATATTTTATATTTTATATTTTATATTTTATATTTTATATTTTATATTTTATATTTTATATTTTATATTTTATATTTTATATTTTATATTTTATATTTTATATTTTATATTTTATATTTTATATTTTATATTTTATATTTTATATTTTATATTTTATATTTTATATTTTATATTTTATATTTTATATTTTATATTTTATATTTTATATTTTATATTTTATATTTTATATTTTATATTTTATATTTTATATTTTATATTTTATATTTTATATTTTATATTTTATATTTTATATTTTATATTTTATATTTTATATTTTATATTTTATATTTTATATTTTATATTTTATATTTTATATTTTATATTTTATATTTTATATTTTATATTTTATATTTTATATTTTATATTTTATATTTTATATTTTATATTTTATATTTTATATTTTATATTTTATATTTTATATTTTATATTTTATATTTTATATTTTATATTTTATATTTTATATTTTATATTTTAGATTTTTTTTTTTTTTTTTTTTTTAGATTTTTGAGTCTACCAGCGTATCCCTTTCGGGTTTTACGGCCCTTCCCGATACCCCTTATCACTCCCTACCCGCACTTTGCTAAGCTACCTAACTTCCGGTCCGTCCGCAGCCGATTTAGCTACACTGTACCGCATTTGCCATGGACACGGGGAAACTGCGGAAAACCCGTGCCGGTACAGTCGGTCATGTTCTCCTGATTCGTCGGTGTACACACGAAAGTATTTACTTAAGTGTGGACAACGAAGTCTCAGAAAAACTGACCTCCCGCTCAACGATTGATGCGCCAGCCAGTGCGTGGCTAAGCGGTCACCCATCCAAGTACTGCCCGCAGACAGTATTGCTTGACTTGGGTGATCGCCGGAGCCACACACCGACCGCGCATCCATCGCTGTCGGTTTATTTTATATTTTATATTTTATATTTTATATTTTATATTTTATATTTTATATTTTATATTTTATATTTTATATTTTATATTTTATATTTTATATTTTATATTTTATATTTTATATTTTATATTTTATATTTTATATTTTATATTTTATATTTTATATTTTATATTTTATATTTTATATTTTATATTTTATATTTTATATTTTATATTTTATATTTTATATTTTATATTTTATATTTTATATTTTATATTTTATATTTTATATTTTATATTTTATATTTTATATTTTATATTTTATATTTTATATTTTATATTTTATATTTTATATTTTATATTTTATATTTTATATTTTATATTTTATATTTTATATTTTATATTTTATATTTTATATTTTATATTTTATATTTTATATTTTATATTTTATATTTTATATTTTATATTTTATATTTTATATTTTATATTTTATATTTTATATTTTATATTTTATATTTTATATTTTATATTTTATATTTTATATTTTATATTTTATATTTTATATTTTATATTTTATATTTTATATTTTATATTTTATATTTTATATTTTATATTTTATATTTTATATTTTATATTTTATATTTTATATTTTATATTTTATATTTTATATTTTATATTTTATATTTTATATTTTATATTTTATATTTTATATTTTATATTTTATATTTTATATTTTATATTTTATATTTTATATTTTATATTTTATATTTTATATTTTATATTTTATATTTTATATTTTATATTTTATATTTCGAGTCCCTTATGCAATCTACAAACGTACTGTAGATCGCTAGAATAACAAAATTCTGAAAACCGCGCGGATTTGGTCGATCCAAAACGCCAATGCATATGTCGAGGCAAAGGGTGGGATATCGATCATCGCCCAACCGCGCCAACTCGGAGTATCTTTCATCGGTCAATGGTCCGTCTGTGCGTTTGGCGATGACGAACAAGACTTGTAGACTCGAATGCTTACTAGGATTCCATGTAAGCCGGAACGTTTCTGGTATGTAGCTTCCTGGTTTCCTGAAGGCAGGGATTGTGCGTCACTGCGATATCGTCATTGTGATTATCTTCGGTCAAATACTAGTGTTGTGGCGCCGTTACATCTTGCTGCTTGACATCGGTTACCCGGTAGCAGAATAGTATCCACTCTAAGTCCGCAATGACACAATCACCTGTCGCGATCAGAGGGCGTCAGTATTTTTTTTCCCCGTACAACCGCACGCACAATCAGGAAATCATGGACGATGCGAAGACTCATCTAGATGTCTCCGTGCCATCTTGCTGTATGGGTTTTCTGGTTGCTGGGGATACCAAAGCTAAAATCCAATACAGAGAGTCTTGAAGCTCGTTTAGTTGAATTTCCGACTCGTCGAGCGAGTTTGGAGCTATCGCGCTCGTTCACTCCGCCCACTGTCGCGCTTTTGCTAATGCAACTTCTCCCCGCTGAAGAAAGATAAATCGGGTAGATGTCAACTGTATCAGGGAAGCATGAGAACACTGTTGGTGTTGGTATAGTACACTAGTAGCTTCCCGGACATTTGAATTTCTACACGAACACAATGCTTGCTCCACCGCTATATTAGATAAAAATATCTGTGTACTGTTTTATTTCGCATTGCGTTTCGCATGCTGGTGGTGAAATATCTTGATGCTTACAAGGTTATCGGAGCTTTAATATCATAGCAATTGCAAGTGCGATTCGTGGAGTTAAAAAAAAACGAATAGTTCGAATCGAATGAATGACTCTGCAGACTAAGATCAACAATTAAATGCATTTGATGTTAATAGGATTCGCCGATTGGTGCTCCTAAAACTACGTCGTAGTTTTACCTAAACTTAACAACGAAAAAGAATTCAATAAGTAATTAATAATAATAATATATATGTAGGATTCCACTGCCGACGGAGAGACGAGAGAGCGTAGCAACGCGTTGTCGCTCGCCCACTCATAATCACAGTATCACAGTAGTAAAAAGTTGGTTCGTCACGATATATCGCAAATTATCGAAAGTTCGATATATGTATTGTTGTCGGTTTATTCGTGCTGTGATTGGTCGAGATTTGACGGGAGGTTTCGGCCGCGCGCAGCGCGGCCGTAACCTCCTAGTCACAGTAGTAAAAAGTTGGTTCGTCACGATATATCGCAAATTATCGAAAGTTCGATATATGCATTGTTGTCGATTTATTCGTGCTGTGATTGGTCGAGATTTGACGGGAGGTTTCGGCCGCGCGCAGCGCGGCCGTAACCTCCTAGTCCACACCTAAAAAGTTGGTTCGTCACGATATATCGCATGTTATCGAAAGTTCGATATATGTATTGTTGTCGGTTTATTCGTGCCGGGATTGGTCGAGATTTGACGGGAGGTTTCGGCCGCGCGCAGCGCGGCCGTAACCTCCTAGTAGTTTATAAAAAGTTGGTTCGTCACGATATATCGCAAATTATCGAAAGTTCGATATATGTATTGTTGTCGGTTTATTCGTGCTGTGATTGGTCGAGATTTGACGGGAGGTTTCGGCCGCGCGCAGCGCGGCCGTAACCTCCTATAAAAAGTTCATTGCGATATATATCGAATTGATCGAAAGTATTGTTGTTACTCGTATCGAGGCCCATTGTTGTCAGTTTATTCGTGCGGTGATTGGTCGGGTGCGCGCAGCGCGCCCCTGTCATGACTATTAATAAAACACAGAGTGACAGAGAGAAATTAAAGATGTATTTTTCAAAGATCGATGTAAAACGTTATTGGTTAATGAATAAACTGTTCTATTTTATTTTGCGATTCTACATAAATAATAATAATATACATGTTAATGATTCGTAATTCATAAATTATGAGCCCTTAATTAAGAGGTCATTTATTGCAATCCGCTACATTGAGGTTCTTTACGCGGACTTTTTCTTTTTCTCACACTAATTGGTTATATTACGGTGCACTAATTTTGCTCATAATAGTGTCCCCAAAAATATGGTAAATACAAAAATAATCTGTTCATGAGAAATTATTTCGGTTCTCATGCGACAATGTGTTCCGTGTTTTCCATCTGAGAATTTTACACGCATACACGATAAATCTCAAGTCATTCTCACGTGTAGGAGAGCCATTTATCAGGAGCTCGTGCAGCATGCGAATTACGGCGTAACTAATTTCATTACTTTTTTTATCTTGTACCGTATATTCACAAGATAGTCATACAGGCTGTTTAAACTCAAATAAAATGAACGTTAATTAAACCAAAGTACTCAGACTTCCAAATAGTTTATGCGACAATAGTCGAAAACTCTCAATAGTATTGTCCGCTCGATTTGAGTTTATTGTTTTTCAATGAGGTAACAAAAAAAAATGTATAAGAATTATGAAAAATTCAGCGTTTTTATGTAATTAACATATTAATCATACAATTCGTTATTTATTTGATGACATATATTTACAGAAATATTATTGTAAAATATACCCGTAATGTACCATTTTTCGCCGAAAATATATATTGTATATATAATACATACGTTTTGCGACATACTCCCATCCATGTGGGGGAGTATTGCGTTCATTCCTATCGAATTTTGTCTTAAAGCTTCTTTTCGAATAATTATGATATCTTAGTCTTTTTATTTTATTTCGTCGCATCGTCTCCTGAAATGAATCTAATACGCTACGCGGAGTACACAAATCAGCTCTCTGAATGAAGGTATAATAGTCATTTATCGCACGTGTATCGAACTCGATTTTATGTCGTTTTTAGGCACTATAGCGCGTAGAAAATTGTCATGAAAAAGATTTCATGGAAACAGTCTTGAAAAATGTTTCTTGCTCCACTCTCTTTCGCCTTCTTTGCGAGAGATCAGTGAAACATAGTACCCGAGAGTTCCGAACTGAGATCCTGTCGGGTACATAATTCACGTATCATGCAAACACAGTTACAAAGAGACTCTCGAGTGCCCAGTGCTCGGCCTCCGCATGAGACCGTGATGAGCCGAAAAAGACAAACAGTAGCCAACGAAGCTTCGATCGTATTTCGATTTGCAACCCCGTCCCCAACAGCTATCAGGGTATTATGAGTGAAGAGCAATTTGCAGAAACCGAGTGCAAGGAGTGGATAATAGAGGTGGAGTTAACATCCGAAAGAAGCACGGAAAGTACAGAGGCGAGAGTGGCCCCCACGAGTATTCTGCTTCATTGTCATTTCATAGCCGCCGGCTTATTTGTCTCCGAACTCACATTCTGGCCACCCAGTAGGCAAAGCAAATGAATTGTGTCGGCTACGATGGGTTCTACGCGATGCTTCGAACCTTAGTGCATTTGAAAAATTAAAAATGGGGGTAAAGTCTGCGCGTGCCAGGTGTACCGGGGAAGAAGTCAAATGTGGTGAAAATCGCGGTCGTATCCGAACGTCTTAGAGTTGCGGTTCAAGAAAGTCGAGGACAATGGAGTAACTCCTCCGCGTCACAGGGTAATATGAAGTCACAGAAATAACGGCCTATCGACCACCCTGACGCGAAGAGTCATCGCCGTTCGACAGTCCGCATTTCCCTTTTTACTTCTTCGCTTTCCATTTTTTTTTGCTCAACAATCCTTATGTCCTCGTGGCTCTGTGCCTTTGTGACGAGAGAACTCAGCAGTCGAAGAAGTGAACCGAAGCCGTTTTGTGACGCGATTGCTCGAGAACAAAAGAATGACGGGGTGAGGTAACAGGACAGCATACAAGAGTGGGGCACGTACCAGTGTGGCTGATCACATACCGAGAAGTCACGAGACAGGGCTGCGCCGCCGATTTAACGAAACTGAATTTAGAAACGAAACTTCACGACGAAATGAGTGAATTATCAAAACTGTGTTCACTGTATTCGGTAAAACAAAATGATCGAAACGTGTCGCGATCTCAGACCTTTTTAATTATGTGTAACATTTGCTTTTACAGAATTGTGTATACAATTGCAATACGTATATTTGCCTGAAATCTTTTTTTATCATCGTTATGAAACGCATTCCGTATATTTTTTAGCATTTTAGCATATATCAACAAATTTTTTCCTCGAAAATCGTGTGATGGGTGATCATATGTGAAGAGCACTGCAACTCTCGCGCGTTGTTTTTTCAATGTGCCATCTTCGATAATGATATAAAAAATATATTGATAATTTAACTTTTATTAGTTTAAAAACAATAAAAATATATTTCAGTTATTTCCAAAAATGGTTACTTCGAATATTTCTGAAATATAGTTAGCTACTTAGGAACTGCTGTTGAATAATAACACGACGAATACGAGATTTCTATTGTATAAGAAAGAGAGTAGGGAAAGCTGCACTCGTGTAGAACCACACACGGAGATGCGCCTGAGTAACTTCGGATAAAATAAACGTGGTGACACCGACCAGGAAGTTATAACGCTGAAGAAACCTTGAAACGTTCAATCTCTCGTGCCAAGTGCAGAATCAGGAATTCCGTCGACGCACTTGGGTCTGACTGTGCGAAAGGGGTTCAAGAATTAAACCTGTGCCCCTTTATAGTTCTGGCAGTTCTTCGCTGGGGGTAGTGGCAAAAGGGATCATTCAATACCAACGTTCCGATTTGCACGTATACGATAAGCGCGGTAATGTGCCACAGGATCATAAGAGCCGACAAGAGCGGGCAGAAAGTCGTAGAATTCTAATGCGACTTTTGCAATCGGAGAAACTGATCCGGAAGTTCGAGAGAAAGGAAAGAGTTGGGGGCGGCGACTGAACATTCATAGAAACGTTATCCGGGATATAGAGGACGAAAGAGGTGAATCGGCATTCGCGTCTCTCCCCTTTTACGAATGCCTCTCTTCCTCCGTCTCCGCTCGTCGTCGCAGGGGAGTGTGGCGAATACCACCGTTAACGCACCGTGTGCGTTTATACCCCTTGGCCACGACCCTTATCATGACTCTCCACTGTTTCAACCACTCTTCCAACGTTCTCAAATTTAATGCTCATCGATAAACGTACTGTTACAACTATAAGCGCGTCTTACGAAATAATAAGAGTAATTAATGATAACATATTTTTCGAAATTTGCCGTGTATATGTAAATTAGTTTGGGAAAAATTATCGCGCTTGCAAAAGCACCGGATAAAAATTTCACTGAGAAAATGTAACTTTTTTTTATGGAATTATTTATAAATCTCGAATTACGGTACTTAAACGTGACTTCAAAAGATTCAAAACGCGATCAATCAACGTAAATACACAACTTTTTTTTGCAGTTTACGAATTCACGTCAAAGTACCATGATTAACACAATCGGCCATTTTTATTAATTTTCTAACTGACCACTTGTAGCCGCGTTAATTTATCGTGAGTAAAAAAATACAATATTTGGTAGAGAACTAGAATCGCGAGAGAAATCTCGATTATTCTTATTAATGAGCATTCGCATAATTTATATTGTTTTATTTGGATGTATATATTATCATGCAAAACGAATACATGTGACATTTTCCAAAACTTAAAAAAAAAAAAAATGGCACTCAAAGTACTAAGTAATCGTGTTTCATAAATTTATTCAATAAAATAGATGGAATGTTGTGCGCCAAAGAAAGCTAAAAAAATAAAAGATTTTTTAATTAGACTATCACATTTAGTATACGCTACATGAGAATAGAGTAGACATTTTCAAGTATTTTCATTAGAACATTACGACCTTATCCTGCGTTGCATCGGATAGGGAGCCAATCTTTCGCTTCTCCCGGTTCGCTCGTAGCTACTTCTCGCACCCTCTGCGACCCTAGCATATTCCTCGGGTTTCCTTTGTTCGTGGGATTATCATTATCCAATTGCAACGTTACCACCGTGCTGAGCGGACAATCAACACGAATTAGCTGATGCATCGGAAGCCACGAGAGCGCAAATGGCTCATCGTTAGGAAAGAATGAGGGATTATCGAGAGGGTAAGCGAGTGGACAGGGTAGCAGAAACGTAGTGCGTCACTTTCATTGCCACCCCATTCGTCGATCGTGAGCTCATCGAAACGAACGTAAAAAAAATGTTACAATTCAGAGAAACCCAAAGAAAAACCATTTCTAGATATCTTTATAATTTATTCACGTATGATTAATTCAACTTTATATTATTTTTGTGCATTTTCATGAGAAATATTGGACGCACTGAAAAAGGTCTTAATGATGAAAATGCGAAATTCAAATATCTACATCTTTACGGCATTAATTAAAACTATAGGGGCATTTATTGGACACTTTACGAGGATAATTCAAGGCGCAATCGATTGCAAATGCGTTGGCAATGATTAGTCGATTGGGCGCATTAAAATAAATTGCCGAGAAAAAAATTACGAGTTGATGGAAATAATAACTGACTAACAATAACTAATTAAGACAACCAATTTTTTGAGAAGTAATGAGTTACACCAATTGAGTGTTAATTTTCTCAACTAATGCTTAGTTCTCTCAATTCACCTTTTTTTTTTCAATATGTGAGCTTCGATATTTTTGCAATGCAGTCCGCAATATTCTTGTAATGCCTAAAATTAAAACATTTTTCTTGCAAAAAATGTAAAAAAAACGCTAGCATATCAATGTGGTTTGTTCAAAAAAATTTTAAACAGCTGCCAACTACGTTGGGACATTATTTCCTCTCTTTCTTTTATTATAGTTTACCCAACTCTATTTTTAAGAAACGTACGTTTGTCACTTTTGGCTTCCTCAAGAAGCTTTGTTTTGTGATACGTTATTTTAATGGTTCATTTTCCAATTTATGACGTTCAATTTTCAAAATTTACGTAAATATTTTATCAGTGCTATGCTGCTAGTTTATAACCAGACATCTCAAAAAATGTGTCAGTTAGAGCGCCACAATCATTTTAAAAAAAATTCAAAATGGCGTAAAAACTGATCTCCTCGGTCGATTTTCATAAAAATTGGACTAAAGAAGGGGACTTTACCCCCCTACATGTGGTATAAATTTCAGCTTAATATGTCAAACCGTTCTTAAGTTATGAGGTCAAACAATGCGCGTACACACACGCACACACACACATATGGACGGACATTTTTTCTAAATGTGATTTTTCAATGTTTTAGAACATTCTGAATACGTTTCCATGCAAATCTCGAAAACATTTTTTTTCACCAAACCAAAGCTTTTTCAGAAAGCAAAATCAAAAAAGCCAAATAGAATTATTTCAAATATTCAAGAAAAAGTATGCATAAGGTAAAAATAAATTTGTTAACAAATTTTCCCGGAAACCCAAGTTTTCATTTTTCTGAATACGTATGAATTTTTTCAGATTTTTCAATGTGCTTTGAATTTTGTGTATTTTCACACATTTTTTCCATATAAAAAAAAATTAAAAGCAAATTCAAAAGTCTGAAAAAATTCATACGTATTCAGAAAAATAAACGAATCATTTTCATAAAAAAAAAGTTGAGTTTCCGGGAAATTTGTTGACGAATTCATTTTTTCATCAATTTGTTAATAACATTTTGAAATTATCATTATGCAAAAGTAATCTTTTCCGTACCTTTAATATGCATTAATTTTTTCAGATTTTCATACCATCGAGAAGTATTTGCAATTTTCTCTCATTTTTCTCGAAGTTACGCGAAGTGAACGGGAAGCGACAGAAGTATCTTAAATTCCAGTCCAAAACCTTGGCGTCCCAGTGTTAGCTCTCATACACGGTTCATTAGGAGAATTAAGGAAAAAAAATGTCAATAATCTGAATCGTATGCCAAAAATAGGTTTTGGGAAGTGAGAGAAAGGAGGGTGGGGCAGTGTACTTTGGTGATTAGAAGTGAAGGTAATGGTGGTGGTGAGTGCGGGAGGGGATGGATACGGTACTCTGGGATGAAGGGGATACCGATACTCAAGGGATAACTAAGTTAGCACAGTGTTTTTTTAGGAAAGCGACCACATGAATTATTTAACAATCAAGAGATGTGGTGTAGGGGTAGGGTGTTTTCGCTTAGTAGTTTTTAAATCAAGGGATTGCAGGTGATCCTATGCGTCGAAGTGCGACAAAAAATGATACGCATATATTAATTTTATATTTTACCTTACAAATGTTTATTCACTTATCGCCGAAACTAGAACACGTATCAAAATTATTATCAACCGATTAAGGTATAGGTCGACATCAATGCCCATTCAGCTTATGCCTCAGGAATTCCTTAACAAACTGTGTCCAACAACTAACATTGGGGCCCTAGGTTTTGTACTGGAATTTAAGCATACTTTTTCTTGAATTTTTTAAATAATCCTACTTGGTTTTTTAATTTTTTTGAACAAACTACATTGATGGTACTTGGTGGCGTTTTTAACATTTTTTCTCAAGAAAAATGTTTTAATCTTTTATTTCATTTTTTTTTCAATCTGCGTGAATTTCGATTTTTAAACCAAGCAGTATTGCATTTATATTGTTTCAACAAATTAAAAGTAAATATCTACTGTTGAAACAAATTAGAACTGTATTTTTTAATTTTTTAATAAAATTTGTAGTCAATGTCTATTGTTTAAATAAAGTAATCGTGAATTTCGATTATTTAGTAGGGAATTTCTATTGTTTAAACAAATTAGTAGTGCATTGCTGTTGTTTATACAAATTCGAAGTGAATTTCAGAAATGAACATGTTTATACGTTCACGCTAGCGTTGCATGTTACACATGCGTAGTGTTATATACGTTTCGTCCATTCGGGCGGTCACCCATCCATGTACTGGATTCACGATCCCAACCTGTGCTTATCAGCTGGCACGATCGATAATTTCGCGCATGCCCAGTATGCCAGCCCTGGGTCGCTGTTTGTGACCGTTCACACACCAGCACACCGACACAACACAGCGGTTGCTGTAATGACATGGGATATCGGACACGGGACCGTGTAAAGAAAACGTCGTGAGTGTGGATCTTTTGGGCGACACGATTATATCTCGAGAACGCGTAAACGAATAGGGTTGTTGAAGGGCTCGTGTAAAAGCTAGTAGTCGACTTATATCATAAAATATTTATTATTTATTCTATTTATTTAGTGATTCACGAGAAGAAGACGTTGGAACATGAGGGTACCCAATATTGGCATATAACTACTTGGTAGCGCTCGACCGGTATACGCTTGCTGCGGGTTCTTATTATATACTTTTTACTGGTCCTTGGCGTCGAGACGCTACCGTGTCTCCTGAAATCAAGAGACGCGGGAGCGTCTCGACGGCAAGTAAAAACAAAAAAAATGTCTTAAAGAGTCGAGACGCTACCGTGTGAGTACCACATCAAAAGGCCGGAAGTGGGCCAATTTTATCCGTATGTCTGCTGACTCGAAATTAGCAGATGCAAAATAATTTAACATTTCGGCATTTTATCTTCAGGAACATTCAATAATTTCTTATAATTTTGTACATACAATGTAAAAAAAATTTGATGAAAATGTATATACACTAATTCTAATGTACAATTATAATGATAAATTAATCTACAATATATTAAAACCCCTATCGAAATTTTATTTTTAATAATTTCCTATAAATTGTATTTTATACGCTATATTAGTATTTTTATTTTACCAAAAGTGTCCATTAATTTTTCAATACTTATTGTACATTAAAGCGAACACACCAATTTATGCATAAGAACTGGTGCATTGAATTTACTATATCATTTTACAATGTTATTCATTTGTATTATACCGTATCGTCGCATATACTTGCCGAAATTCCAAAAGGTCAGTTGATCGTCCGTTCCTCAAATCCTCGAACCATTCTCGACGACCGAACACAGCGGCTCGAAAAAAAACTTCATCTTGACGGTGTTCGCTATCAGGGAGTCATATGACTTGGGGGCGTGTATTGATCTGCCTCTTTTTTGCACAGTCAGCCCTCTTCTTCTCGCGCGAATGCGCCCAAAAGCAATCATAGGGCGGTTGTTCGGATCAGGTGAAATCCTTCCGGCCGTTTTCAATCAATCGGCTCCTTCCGGCGCTATCAGAGAAGCATGAGTTGCCTGGGAAAACCGAACTTTCCTATCGCTTTCTCTCCACCTCCATTCGTTGCGGACGAAATAAAGGTGCGTACATCAGCATTCTCACATACGTTGACGGACTCACGCATACACACCCACATATCTATGTATGTATAAATCATATAATCTATAATGTCGATAAATAAATATAAGCAATGCATCGACAATTTTTTTTCAAAATATCCGAGTCTCAAAGTCCAAAACCTGCAATGCATTTCTACCGAACGCTGCCGCTCCAGTATTGTTCTGTTATTGTGAGGTCGGTATCTAACGACCTCAGCCCCCGGGCACTGACATAACGAGCTCCACATATGAGAATAGAAAATCGTCGCGATGCTGTTCAGAGAGTAAAGAGTTACTTGTTCAAGTGCTTCGAGTCACACATCGGCACGAGGAGTCCATAAGTGGTGAGAAGGTATTCTAATATTCGTGTCGTCATGCGGTGGGGGCTGCGTCCTTTCAAAAACTTCGTTTTCGTACTGTTTTTCTAAGGTTTCTCGTACTTCACAGCGGAGCATGAAATTCATTCGAATGAAAGCTTCGGATCGTCATAGTTCCGATCGACTGGTTCTGTTTAGTAAGTGATCAATTGGTCACCGGGTACGATTTCACGATATCTCGTTGCTGTCAGCTTGACACACAAGTGTCCAACAACGTGTCAGATCGATGGCGTCATAACACGACGGTGTAACAGGCGAGAAGCCCTTTCCAGGAGTTCTCCGAATGGTATCATGGACACGAAGAGGTCGCGAGGAACCAAAATCACAAATATACATACGTATATACCGTTTATACTACACGAATAGCGTAGAAATTTGTACGAGAGTGGGAGAAGGTTGCACATGGAACAGGAGACAAAGACGCGCGAAAAGACGAGTAAATGGGGTTTCGAGAGCTCGACAAACGAACGCATGGTTTCTCACGAGCTGCGTTATGATGTTAGTCTGAACTGTGCTTCCAATCGTGCCGATAATTCAAAGGGCTATCGGCAGTCTATTGGTTTGATCTCCGGTTCCCAGGCTAACAGGAGGAAAACGCAGGTTGTACGAAAATTTCGTTGTTGGTGTTGGTGGATGACTATGCGGTGAGGGTACGAGACGATCTGTGGCAGGGGCTATCGTCGAGACCTTAATACCGCAACCAGCCCTGTCGCGTTTAACCCTCGTTCCAGCTTTCGAAAGTTTCCCCCTTCACCAATGTACCTTCGTTGTGTGTTGGTTGCTTACAATGCGTTTTCCTTGCGATCCCTGTTCACGAATGGGGGATATTTATACAAAAAAATCCCATGAGAGATAGACGCGCCCATCCTCTCTTGACGTTGAGAAGAACATGACGAGTTTTGAAGAGGATTCGTCTTTTGGTATCGTTCCTGAAAGTCGCCGAGTCGCGTACAACCCACGAGAGTGGGCGTAGCTGTGGGTTTGTCCAAGTCGAAGGAGACGTTGATTTGGACCTGGAACTATCGCAGCCAAATGCTTCACAAGCTCCAGTAGAAACAATGTACGATAGAATAGACCACCCCCCCTGGTGGAAATAATCTAATCCCAGATCCGAGGGCAAAGGGTTGAATAAAATATATTCACATATTCGAAACAGGAGTACATCCCGTGGGAGAAGGTCGTGAGGCAGCTGATGCGACAGTGCCGACTGGGTCCATCCAACGGGACGGCGCTTAGTCTGAACACTACGGCAAAGTACAACCGAGCCAACGAACGAACGTACAAAAGCTGGAACGAGGGAGAAACGAGAACTGTGAGGAGCTGCTTCCGATGTCGCTGTGGGCGACGCACGAACAGCGGAGTGCCAGCGGCACTGCGGGACTCTCATGCTTCTCTGATTCGTCGTCTCGCTCTTCGGAAACTGTCGATTCCCGACGAACGAGATATCGGCTCTTCGACTGAAGATACAACACTGTTTTAGAATTGTTAATATCGTCGAGTCTAAATTTAATTAAATGAGCAGCTTGAATGGAACGGGAATCATTCAAAATATAAAGTGATGCAACAGAATTTCCTACAGAGAAGTTGAAAAAACAAAATCCAAGTAATAATAATAACAATATCAATCTTTGTAGATATTTCTTCTACAATTGTTTTTTGTATCTTTTTATACATTTTTGTGGATTCATTCGTGTATTTCAATGGCCGAACGAAAGGGTTTCCACGCTGAGATTCCACCCACGTTTTTTTACCAGGACAACATCGCTGGGCAGTTAGTTAGGTCCTCCAAAGCTTTTAGAGGCGGGCAAACGCGCCTTCAACTGTATGGGACGCGGGGGTCAACGACTGCTGAGTTCCTGCTGGATTCTCTTCGGATTGCTGCTACTACCACTGGTACTGCAGTTGATGCACCAGCAGTTTCCAGACTCTTCTCGGCGGGGTTTCGTGCATCGAACCACCGGGGACTCGTGCTCGAGTACTTATACGTACTAGGATAACATCCGTGGTGCAAAGGGCTTTGTAATGTTGTACTGCAAGTGTAACGAGTCTTGCGCGTACATACGGCGATCGATGCAACAAGTTATTGTAAACTCGGACAAAATTACCATCGGGTATTACATAGAGCTTCACCATCGATGATAAATGCTACTGAATTGTTGTATAAGAATAAATATGGATAAATCGATCGAAAGTTGAGCTTCGACACACATATCAGACTTATCGAGCCAGGAAACATTTCGAAACAGGGAAAGTTTATTGTTCTTTTTCAACGATCAGGTCGCTGAGTCACTCGGAATTGGATCGCATGGTCCACGGCGGCAAGGGATCAAGGGCCTCGAACTTATTCGACCTCGAGTCCGTCTACCTCTTCTTACGTCATGCGGGCCTGATGGCTGTCACCCGTGGTGTAATTAATATTCATGCGTACATAGCCAGTGTCCCGTGCAAGATAATCTGGCGGACCGGCATGCATTGCTACGGAACATGAACGATGTTAGTCGTTGTCTTGGTTCCTAGTACGCCATGATCACTATGTACATAGTAGTTTGTTGGGTGCCTTGCCATCTGGGAGTGTATCAGGCTCTTCGTCGATGGTGGATCACTCGCTGCGATGTCGCGCGTTGAGATCCACCTCGAGGGAGTCGTTCTTCAACCTGTTCGGGGCACTGCGCAATCAGGAGTTCAGAAATCGCAGGACAACGATTATTGGATGACATACAAAAGTGGTAGGAGAGCATAAATTTGCTTTAGCGATTAGACGCCCAAACGTCATGCCGGAAGCACGCAACGTCAATGATTCCGTGTCGAGTGTCGTTGCGAAAATTAAACGCAAGACTACGCCCAGGTCAAGAGATTGAGAATTGACATTGGTTTGGCATGAGGCATGAATAACGCCCAAGTGATATGGTACATGTTCAATGTAAACGAACCTAGTTTCTAGTCGGCTAATATGCGCATTCCCGGACTTCTGGACAATACAATGGTAAACAACTGCAACAGGGGTGCATGGAGGCTGGAGAGGTTGTTGGACCCATAGAGGTTTTGCCAAATTGGGGTGCGAAAAAGGGGGTGGCGCACGTCGCGTGCCGAGCGAGTTTAACTCCCAGCCCAGGGGGCGTTTCGACGCGGGCGCTTAATGGCTTAAAATCGCGAGGGCGATCCGCTGTCCCAGACCATGTAGAGGCTGCAACATTGGCAACATCATGTCGACTTCCTAGGATAGATCTGATGGCATTCATCATTGTGTCGATTGTCCAACTGTGTTACTCCATCGTCCGTACAATTTTCAAACGCAGTTCATAAAAATCATTCCTCGTATAATAAAAAGGTTTGATATGCTACATGACAAGCAATAACGATTGCCAAGACCTGATTCATCCAATATGTTCAATGTAGCCAAGTAGAGTCAAGACAGCGCTGAACATTTCAGTTTTTGCATAAATCAATTGTCTTCTAGTTCATGCAAACAATAAAAGGGGATATCTCAGCGTCTTAAGCAGTCATGTGGCTTAGAGAGTTCATATCCCTGTTGAATTTCTTTACAGTTCTAGGCAGCGTGATTCAATTCAGCGAAAAGGAATAGAAATGGGACCTTGGGTAATCACCTGGGGGTGGCAGGTGATAAGTTTGCGAAAATAGTATCGTCTTCTGGGATTGCGAAAAGCGGACCCGCGCTGTCCTCACGCCCGTTCCGAACCGCCTCTCGTCGTCAAGGTTCCGCCCCGCGAGTTTGACGGCCTGCCCTCCGCGGGTGCCGCCCCCGCTCTTCGAACAGGAACACAGAAACCTAAAGAAACTGTACGAGCAGCAATGTGACCGTGAAACTGCGAGCGTTGCTGATGTTCTATAGGTATAGTGGATACTGCCTAACCATAATGTATATAGAACCATGGCATGAAGGCGCTGGCCCAGGAGGTAGCATATAGTACATCAACCGTCTCGTTATCCTTCGCTCCGCGACCTTTTCCTCCCATTCCTCTCATTCACGTTTCAGTTACCTCCTCAGCTTTTGTTGCTCCGTGCGAGATTCTCATGCTCGTCGATCTCGCTATTCACTTGACCTTTCTTTTACCTGTGCTTGTATTTACATTGACTTCGATTATTTTTTTATTTTACTGATTTGAGGATTTGTTTTTTTCTATTATACACCCATAGTATTGCTTCGTAGTGTACCCCGTCGCATGACGCATGTACTGTCATAGCGTGTTGATATCGCGTTCGAGTGGCAACTTGCGATTTGAATTCGCCGTATTTTGCGATACAGCATATAAATTATTGATTTGAAATACGAATACATAAAGAAGTATTGAGTATCGATTAGTACCTACAACCTCTATTGGAAAGGGTGTCGAGTGTAAAGAGTTTTCATAAGCGAGAACCATTCAGTCGTGGTTGCTTTCAGCAAATGCTGCATGATAATACGCGATAATTGACGTTCGACAATATTTTTTTTAAATGTACAAACAAAGAAGATAGTCATGTCGTCTTCGACTTCTTCTTTATTTGTGGTTATTTGTGGGCTGGTGAAATAAAACATTTAAACGAATCAATGAATTGTAAATAAAAATATTAACAATGTGCTACACAAATTACGACAAAACAATAGTTGTCGTTGGGGATTTTCCTGAAAATTTCACGGCAAAATTATCGTCTCTCCAATCTGTCCCTCTCGTTATGTTGGATGGAAGAAGAAGAGCGGAAAATATTATCGACTGTTGGGCAATACTAATGATAATGTGAATAATTGGAAAAAGATGTATTTGAATGGAAGGCGCACGGCACATATCGCCGCAATAATTGCCGCATCTTATCGACAGTTGCAGGAAATGTTGAAAACTTATCGGCATCCATCATATAAAAATTGGATGGCTTCCATTTTCGTAATCGGCTGGCGTACCCGGAAATAACTATGCAGGTGTGACCAAGCAATTCAAACCGTTACATTTTTTATTGTTCCCAATCTGTAAAGTTTGCTAAATGCAAAGTTGATGTACCGCGATCCAAAGAGGGGTACAGCCTTAATCCTTATAAATGCCGGGCGCCTGAGCCCTGGAAATTGGTTATGTCTATAAACCTCGGAGTTTCCATTTTCTGTCCTATTTCGTGCGAGAATATTGGCGAGGCGCGGAAATGTGTAAAAATCTTGAATTCGAAAAATCGTACGACGTGTGAATTTCAACTCAGTCCTAATCGGCGTATTTTTATTTCAAAATAAATTGCGTTTTAGCTTCATTAGTAATCTCATGGCTTACGTGAACGCAACTAGGACAGTTGTATGGGTACCAGTTATTATTGGTAAGCCCATATTTGTTCACCGCCATAGCGTTATAATAAAGCCAATTCAATTGAATGGAATAAATTACGGCTAGGGTAGATATACCGTTAGTGGCTATTTTTATTATTATTTTCTACGAATTCTTTTTTTTTCATAACCGCATATTGATTCTTCAAAAGTTCTTATATCCGAGCGATCTACTCGAAGTTTTTTAAAAATTCGATTATATTTTGTTTTATAGCTTCGAATGTGATGGCCACAATCGGGCCTAAGGTGACCAAAAACGATACCTTTACCCTATTGGGCTTACGTTTATCCACATGGATTAGATTGTAAATTTCTGGTATCCCAGTTCCACGACAGTAAATCCCTACTGAGAAAGGTTCTAACTCGCGATAGCTAATTATGCTTGGATTCGGATGGGTATTGTTCATTGAATTACTCTGATGTTCTTTACGTATTTTGAACTTCAATCTTTCATGGCAGCAATTTTGAATATTTGTTATCTTGCGTGTAAGTTTGGACTTGTCACTTTACTGCAGAACGTTACGGCGCGGATGATTTATCTAGGCTGTTTATTATTTTTTTATGTAGTATGCGTAAAATTCGATTTTACGCACTGTTCTTGGCGGGTAAAATGAATTTTCACGCACAGTATGCGTAAAATGAAAAAAGTACAAAATCATCATATGTAATGGGGAAATATGTTCTATGACCTATTATAATCCTATATACGAGTGTAGTGAAGTCTATAATATATCGTTAGAAGGCACTATTCTATTTGCTTGATGGATGATTTTCAATAATGATTTATATTTCGATTCATACGCAGTACGGCCTTAGTAATCACAGAATAAACTCGTGTTATTGTGTTTCGTTGTGTATTATTGAAGTAAAATGATTTAGAATGGTTTTGTAAAATTTTGTGCAATTTCATTTACAATAGGTAGTATAAATATTGTAACATCGTTAATATAAATTCGTTTCTAACTATTTATGAGAGTATTATTTTGTATTGGGAGGGGGGGCTTCGCCCAACCCGCACGACCCACGAGGACCTGCGGCCCTGGACCCGCTCCGTCCGCCCAACTACTTCCCCTATGGATCCGTATAATGTATGTTACGAATTTTACGCATAGTACATAAAAAAATATCGTAGGCGACGCGTGCGTTAAATACGATTTTGTGCGAAAACGCACTTGTGGCATCATATACTATTTTGTAATAACCATGCAAGGAATTCTTGTTGGCAACTTAGTGTCTTTGCTGCGACGCACGATTTTCTCTATCAACAAGAAAATTGAGTACAGAACCTTATCGATCCTGGCTACAAAATTTATGCATAAGAAACGAATTTTATTTATGTGTAAAGATTGCATTGTATACGTATTACGTGATCTGCTGGCGGCTTGCTAAACTTGGGGCGCTAGTGATATGCATCGTGCTTTGACTAACGATTTACATGTAAGTATATATGGATTGGATCGCGAAGGAATATATTTGCAACTACATACCGTGGAATTAGTCCGTGGAATACGTCTCTAGAACAGAGACCTAACAAATTGATTTCATTATTCATTGGGTCAAATATTATGCAACCTTTGGATACGATGGTGAATGCAATAAGGTTGGATGACAAAACCGAGACTGCTGAAGTCCCTTAAGACCTTTTTCGTGACTTGATCGTCGCGGCTTGGAATTCGTTGTTAAAAGTTTCATTGCCAAAGTAATAATTCATCGATGTTAGCGCAGATTCATAAGAACGCGAGTAATTATCCTAAAATGACTCCGACATATTAGTGTAAAAAATAAACCTCTCTTGTTCGTATGTGAACTTCTTCGAACATTAAACTATCTTTAGTAGTAAGAAGTTTTTCTCGCGGGCATTTTACATACATCGTAATGAACTCGAGTTAAATATATTTTTTTACTTGTTACATTTCACTTATATCCCATATTTTTTTCACATTTCCTTTCAAGACAATGTGATATACCATTGTACTCTCGACAATTTGAAAATTGTTGCAAACATTTACGAACAGTTCTAACCGTTTCCGGTTATATTTGAATTCTTAATGCACGCGATAATCTTCTTAGAACTAGAATTATTTATCAATGTGATTTATCGACATCGTGTTTCCGCTCGCAATGCAATGATATTGATAACGTATAGAAATTATTTATGTTACAACTACGTGAAAAATAACGTATCGATTAGTACCGACACCCTCGCTCGACTCAGGCACTCTTGAAAATAATAGTCCGTGTCAGGTATTTCAGAAATCGTTTTCATACGTTTTCCAAATAATTGTTTCGGTTCCTAGTCAAGAAAAAAAAATACCACGCCCCGTTATATTCTATAATAACTTCATAATCCCTATTTCGGAGATTGGAGAAATTGTAACTGACAAGTCTTAAGTTTATAGATACTTTTGAATGTTACTCAAATGGGTTTCAAGGTAACAAGACTAAGATTCGACGAGTTGCATGTATTACCGCCCATCTGGGATGTTGCGGGGTGTGACCGAGAAACCCAGATAAACCCGGCATCACTCCGTTTCCGCGGGTTCAAGAGGTAGCGATGTAACGAATTCTCCCAGGTCGAGCATCTTGCCAAGTATTGTAACTACAAGTTGGGTGGGAGTAAGGTTGCTAAACACACCCCTGCATCCATGAGTACACCCATCTCGGCACGACGAAATGCGGGAGGGTCTCGGGAATCTATATACCGTGAATATTTAAACCCATTCTATCCAGTCGGCGTTTGAATAGGGGCGCGAGGTTAGATAGGGGTTTGCGAGCGATCGATATCACCGCTTTCGGTACAAGCGGAGAGGGGCGATCTTTTCATCCCTCTTTTCCCCAATTCGTGAACCGAACCCCTAAGCATGCGTACTGAGTCTTGACACTTGGGGTGAATTCAAAGCCCGTCTAGACGAGGGGCGGTTTGAAGGGTGCTGAGGGTCGTAGCTTTAATGAATTTGTCAATATTCGTGGGCAGGTCCAATGTCCAGGGGACGGCTTTCACCGATCATACGTGACGTTATCATGAAAATAAATAAACAAATATATGTAAACGACATCAACAATATTCTCATTTATCGATCGCGAAGTAGTAAGTCAGTCAATGAGTCGCTCGTGAGATTTTCGTTGTTGAATAGTTCATTAAATACGATAAATGAAAGTCCACCTGGTTTCTTGCCATTTCCAACAGTGCTTAAGATTGACTGCGAGTGTCCCATGCGCAGCACGTGACACCAGTCCGCGTTAACGCCTGCAGCATCCACGAGGAAGTATAATAAGATAGGCATCACCGTCAGCACATGGGGTGGAGGAATTCACGGAAGCAGCCCACAGGAGCCAGCCTTTAGGGGTTGGAGGAGGGCGTGTAGAAACAAGGGTGGAGTAGAAAGGAAGAGGAAGACGGGAAGATGGTCCCCGCGGGATCGCACAATGTTAGGTGATCAGGTGGCAGAGGAGAACTCGAGACCGCGTGCGCGATGGCAGGGGTTGAACGGAGGGCGAGAACCGCGGTTCAATGTATGGCCGAAAAGGGTGCGACCTAGTGCTCTCGGCCCGGCCCTCGGGGAGACCGCGCCCACGCATTTTCAACAGGATTGTAGAAGATACTAAGAGTTCATTGGCCTTGGAGTAAGTTCGGGCGATCGGAGCGCTTGGCATACGATACAGTGTCGAAAGATTCAGCTCCTCTTGCTATAACGAAGGGTCAAAGGAAATGCCTGACGCGTACGACGATTGGACTTAAATCTGATGAACAGAAACAGGGTTTTTGAGTGTACAGGCGGCTCTAAGTGTGCCTATAGATAGTAATTTCTGTATTGATTCTGAATGCTAATTATGGTTTGTATCTAATTGACCATTGATAAGAAACATTAAGTGGTCATGACATAATTTACTGTAATATCATGTTTTAGCAATGCCTATATTCGACGTTATAGGTGGACGTTCAACCAAAATTTTGAACTCATTCAATAAACTGTAATTGAATATTGTTGGGTATCATATAAGGTAGTATATGTTGGTTTTTTCTAATTCGTAAAGAAAGCGTCTTCTAATCGTCTTTGTAGAAAAAAAGTGAAACCACATCGAGAGAATATAATTTTTACTCACCAACATGCAGTTCAAAATATATTTAAAAATGCACATGTGATAATGCTCATGCGTTATAACAATGACGAAGGGAATCCGCCCACGCATCTTGAACAGGACAACAGCACTTACCAAAAGGTATACGTAGGGCTGAACCCGGGCAGAGGAAGTTGGGGAGAGACGTCGCGGACCCTTTGTGGAATGGAAAGATTCGTTCGAACAACGTCAAGAGGGGATAGGACTGACTGTATAGTCGGCCATGGCGTTAAAACCATTCGACTGCTACGCCCCCTGATTCGAGACTCTATCATAACAGCGTACAAAAAATATTAAATTTCTGTCGTAGAACTTAATAAGGGAAGAGATACAGATAATGTATTCGATGCAAGACAATTAAGGCCTTGTCAATAAATTGAATTGTTATTATCAACGATGTAATACTTGAAAATTTTGTTAATTCTAAACGCCAAAAAAATTATTTCCTATTATTAGTATATTCATAATAATAATAAATAGAAATAAATTTAAAAAAATTGATTAATTTTATATAAATGGCTGTTAGATAAAACGTTTTAAAGTAAATATTCCGTTTAACCGGTGGAAAATATTTAATTCATGAAGATTTATTCAACATCGCTGATATCGAGAAAGTTCTTGCGCCCGTCACTTTCTCATTTCTGAAGACGGATTGAAAGCTACCCCTTGAGCCCAAGGGTTGTGTTTCAGACTCTAGAGCTCGGGGGCTCGCCACCACGAATGTTTCGATCTATACTCGCATGAAATATTACGAGCCCCGCCGAGGCATAACGCAAACTCCTGGAAACTGCTGCGTTCCTACTATCCGACGTTCGAGAGATATGAATCGTCATATCTTTCACCTTCTGTCTGTATATACGTATACATCGCTCGACGTAGTACAGTTATGATGCTGAGCCAATAGCAACGTCGGGATATCGTACTTATCATAAACGCCTTTATCTCGAATCCACGAATCACCCATATAACATTCTTCAATTTTACTTTTAAAAAATGAAAATAAAAAAAAAATATTTTCCTTGTGCTCCGATAGTTGTGTCCAAAAACGTGATTTTTTCTTCGCAGGCTGCACTTCCGTAATAGTTGAAACGAAAAGTTTCCTCGGATGTTTATCGACTGTTCATTTTTTTTTGTCACATTGATTGAATTTAAATTCACAGCGAGGTCAGTGGGTCCTATACCAGAAGAAATCGTTTCACCTCCTCTATCCGCAATATGCGACTCTGGTTACTGAAGTTTCCCGCGTTGACACCTCCTCCGTTCGCTTATTCTCCTGCTACACCGATGTAACGGAGTTGTTTACACTGCGCATGTAATGTGCTACCGCAATCCATCACCTTTATCACTGCGGTGAACTACATCCAATATATTTTGTTCCAATACTATTCTAATATTAACCCGATGTTTCTTGATTCATTTACAATAATATTGTTTTCACGATTTCTCGTCATAATCATATTTATAAAGTTTGCCACAGGGTTCAGGAGTTTTACGAGTTTCAACTGAAAACCGGTCTAACCGATTATCGACTTTTCGCGAAATAAAGAAACCACACTCGAAAATTATTCTGTTGTTTCAAAATAGTCTGCGCGCGAAAAATGGCAGCTTACAAGTCATAACGGACAGTTCATCGATTTAATCGGTAAAGATCAGGATCACAGAGGGCTAAGGGAGTCTTTTGGGCGGACATAAATTACAGTAATTATATAGAAATAGCAGGGTTACATGAGAGGAGGAAGGGCTCGATAGCGCCTGGTGCTGTAGGGCCGTTACGTAATAGCGCACTGTCGAGGGTGGAACCGGATTCGGTCGCATGAACCAAATCTACTCTGCAACTAATCGTTTTGTTAAAGTGAACCAATGCTGGTGAGATATTCGACCTATCAGATATTCGATAAAATTATCGTCATTCAGGCCTATCGAAAGCAAAAAGTGTTCGGAGAATGGTTGAAGGGCGTGGAAAGGATCTCGAAGAGAAGACCGAAGTAAACAAGTTTAGTAAGGTAGCAGATGAGGATAGGAAGTAAAAGGAACTAGCAGAATAGTCCCGCTCTGCCCCACGTTTCCCTCGGTATGTTCCAGTTGCGCCCTTGAAGGAATGTATACTAAAACGACCATCACGAGGGGAACTATCCCTGTTACTGTGGCGCAATGTTGGAGGGTCGGCAGACTCCAGCTTTCGACGATACATTCACAACCAGGATAGCATTCTCGTTGGTAGTAGAAATTATTGCGGGAACGCCGGCAGGCACATGGGCAACCGGAGCTTAGCTTGACGCCTATTGGCTCGTCGGGCGCTGCCAAGGGATACGGTCCAGAATTTGGTGATACAAGTCTTACCAGGGACGCATCTCCGATGGCAGGATTTTGCAAACGGTCGACGCTCATGAAACAGAACAAGTACTATATGGCTTACGGAAGTTCGATACGACAGAATTATACCCTAATTTATATAATAAACTGTAATCCCTGCGCGACGACTGTTCTCTAATATCCTTACCTAAGTGCGAATACGAATAGCGATATACGTGTACGACATGAACATCCAGCTACTCGCGATACAACTCCGATCAGGGCTTCATCACCCTGGCAAAACTTCGCGTATAGTGAGGCGCGGGAGGAGAGTCTTGTAACCGCAATGGAAGGGGATGGTTCAACCCTTATGGTATTACAGACAGTTCAAGGTAGCATAGAACATGTAGAAGGTCTTCCAGTGAAATTTTAGGGAGGCAACATTTGGAGTTGATTTTCTTGAAAAAAAAAAAACGATGCCATCTACCAGCAGATATTATGTTTTAAAGTGGTTTCTCCGTTTAACAAGGTTATATAAATGCCGTTAATCAGATAATTTTAGCTTAGCTAATTAGGTCTAATGTTAGAAGATCGACGCAAATTTTTTAGTACCGATTTTTGGTAGTTTCCGCGTCGATTATACTAATAGTTGTACAACCGACTGATTTTATTCGAACGACAAATCCTGTAGTTAAAAGTCTTCATCATGCGCGCTTCTCACTAGAGGCATCGCGAATGCTGGTCTGTGGCAGAGAGAGCAACGAGAATTAAATGCCCATTCCCCTGAAAACCGTGGATGAGAAAAAAAAATGAAAAGTGATATCCACGCTAGCAGGAGACCATCGACACGTTGGAGTTCAACGAAGAAACAGCTGCCTCTACTCGTCCGCCATAAGACAGGTCTTCCCGCTTCTCCCAATGTTTCTTTTCCCAATGAATCTTTGATAAAATTGATTGTACAGCTATCAAATCTCGTGGTTTCTCTATATTTAATAGGAGTTACGATATAACTTGAAAATCCATGGTCAATCAATTGACCATCGAGGTTTACCAACTGCTGCCACTAGCGCTCAACTTTACCAGCGATCTGTGTTGAATACAAAAAATGTTATCAAGTAAAAAGTATCTGAAGAAGAAGAAGAAGAAAGGAATTACAAAGGATTCATGGGAAAAAAATGTATCATATCCTCTCGCCGCGTTAACACAGCCGAAGACTGCAATTAGTTACGCTCCATTGAGTTCTAAATGCGGAGACTCCGTAATCAGGAATGCAGAGGTCCGCAGGAGGATCCGAGAATCCTTGAACGAGGAGCAGCGGCAACATCGACTGAGTCAATAAGCGCGCTCGGTTGGTCGAACACGCGGTGTTCCTGCGTCCTAATCCTGCTACCCTGACCCTTGTCACCGTTCTTCTTATTAATATGCTAATGTAACGCAAGCATCAAGACCCGAGGGTACATTGAATTATGAAGGAGTCTTTGTCGATTCACACTGAACCGACAATCTATTCTTGCTGTTTTGGACCGCCAACTGTTTGCGCTTCTGATGCTGTTGCTCATTACTTGCTGCATGTATCACTTTACGCTGGAATTCTCGAGGGTTCTCGGGATTACGGTCACGTGTAATGCGATACACCATCGACCAGGGAATCATACCGACACCCGAAGTCGTAGTCAGTGTTCGGACTTCCCACAGGATGGTTACTTACAATTATTGTACAAAGTTGTGTCCGCAATACTTATATATAGTTTTTTTCAATATCTATATATCGTTATATTAATTTACATATAGATATAACATTTTTATTTAGATGTATATTTCTATATGTGTATATAATTTTTTTTTTCTTTCTCGAATTTCATTAATTGTAGAAATTGAGTTTTTTATGTAGAAAATCATAGCTATATAATATGTATTGCTGAATATAATTATATGGGTGAATTGTACATTTCTGTATTTGTGAAAAAAAAAATCTACATTTTCCAAATTGAGACATAGATTTTGCGGTCGTACGATCGTGAATCTGCAGATTCATAGATTGAACGATAATGAAATGCTACTTGAAATTTATCGGTCGAGTGATAATGCGAACAAAGCGCAGCGAGCCTGAGATTCATACCAACTGGTAAGGGGATGGAACCTGTATCGTGGAGGGTCTTCCGATCTCGTTACCGATATTTCTTAAAGGACAGGGATTGTCTGGCAAATGGCTGGTACCTCATGAGTGCCTAATCAACCGCCCTTCGTTAATCTCCCGGAGGGTGTAAAGATTTCCCGCTCCAGTGGCTTTGAAAGAAACTTCGGCGTTTCGACGACCAGGAAAGCACGAGAACGAGGAGCGGGAAACCCTCGACCTGTGGTCTCTGGCTGTTGGGTCGCTCTCGACTCTCACTATTCAGTTCCCATTGTGCTGTTGACGTTCGACTATAGAATGGATACGATATTACAGACGATGAGAACCGACATTCTAGAAAGACAAGATCGACGACAATTCCCGTGACTTCGCAGATTTTCTTTCATTTCGGTGTATCAATCTCGCGACCGGCAGCCATTCGATACCAAACTCAGAGCGAGTTTTACTAGGAGAATATGTTACGACAAAAACATTTGCCGACACCACTGCACTACGGAGACAAAATTACACACGTACTTCGGAGGTTTTAAAATTTTCTTCGAGACTCCGACTAAATATTGAAGTAATTTTTGAGAACTAATTCCGCGCGAATTCTCCGATTGGATTAGCGGAATTCCAAATGATCGGCTTTAAATTACATTTCTTAATTACTGTTCTACTAAATAATTCGTTATTCAAATTTTTCAAAATCTATTTGGTATACTAGTAAATTTATCAAAATCTATTTCGATGGACAATTTTTGTGTTTTTCGCAAATAACACTACGAAGCGCCTCAATAAATATGTAAGCCGAATTCACAGTTTCCGAGAAATATAGTAAATGGAAAAAGTTTGTCACGGCGAAGAAATAAAATTTGACGTCCTAAGAGATTATGGATGTGTAAAAAAATATTTTTATGAGAGAGATTGAGTGTCGTTGGTAATCACTCGTGTGCGTTCCTTACTGCTTCATTCGCTGCAAAAAAAAAATGATGAGTTAAAATGAATAGTTAGTTGAGAAAACTACTTTTGTACAAAAAAATATATTGCGCCATCTATAAGTTTTCTCAACTCATCAACTTTTATTTTTTTCTTTTAAACGGTCGACCGCGTCGTATGAATGCAGGTCGCCCCAGTCTGGCAACGAAAAGCTTCATAGGGTCCAATAATGCACTCGATACAAAGCACGCGACGCGGGGGGCGCTATTCTATAGCGACAGTAATACGTTTACTGTCCCTGGAAGAAATAGGGCTGTGGCCCGATATTATTAGGGATACATGAGTGTCGAATGCGTTCCCGAAGAAACGCCCCAGCGGAACAACACGATGAAAGCGAGCTTCGGCGAAGGACGGCGATGAAAAAAAGGGGTATCGAAGCGGACGAGACGAAACAGAAATGACGATTGAAACCGGATTCTCGGTCATCGTCGTCTCGGTCACCGAACGTCTCTTGCAGCGTTCGGCCTCACATGAACAGGAGAACAGAAATAGTCTTTCAGAACGGTGGGGTTCTTCTCTCCTTGCACAATGGTGTTGGGCTCACTGGCAATGGGGGAGCCGAGGTCTCGAAGTCCTTCGCGTCGGGTTACATGTGCCTTAAAGCTACATTCGCGCTACATTACGCGATTTTCTGACCCATCCGCGTAGTACCGTTAGTGAATATTTTATATTCGTTACTTTGGTATATTCATTAAGTTTTATGGTATATTGTTAATGTTTTAGGTAGATAGCTCAACATTTTCTGAAGCCAAAAGAATAAAAACAACAAAAGCGCTGTAGAATAAAAAAAAAAACGTGCCGTCGTATAAAATTGTACGTCGATCTATAATTTCCAAAAAAATCATAACGATCAAAGGGAAATGACCGCTGTACTATTAAAGAAAAATTCAACTCGTTTGTTTAAATTTTCATTAAGCATTTTATTGGCGTATTTTGTAATAAACAAAAATAATTTTTAAATTCGAAAATCGATATTGTACAACCGATTCGACCGATGAAAATATCACATGCGGAAGAAAAAAATATCGATAACACAAGTCGGAGAAGTTTTAAAATTTGCACATGAAAATCCTATTTCCCGGAGTTTTCGACTATTTTATTGCTCTAAGAAAAAAAAAACACGTTTTTTTAACGAAATTATAAGTCTGTCTATAAGGAAGCAATGGGTGAGATGATTCGTAAACGAGCGAAGAACAAATACCCTAGAATAACCAAATAAAAAATGTATAAGGAAGCAATGTGGTAATTCTTAATATTCAGAAGTTTAAAATTGCTCACGATTTTCTTGAACACTATATAAAGACTTCCGGGCTTCGTGGGAAACACTTCGAAGGTAGTTTCTTCGAAATAGTTCACATCTGAATTTTTTGTTCGTCAAGAATGGAAATTTTAAGTTGGAGTGGAAACAAAGATGTTGGCAGAGTTGCAATGTATATATATTCAATCGCTCTTCATGCGTATAAATAATTTAAATAATTTAGATAAAAGTGATCACTATAATTCAACAAATTTCGTTCATCAGCCTTTTAGTCACCGTTCTCGGTCTTGCGATAGGCGACAATCCCGATGCGGAGCCTCTGTGCGGCTCCAACCAATGCGCAAAATTCGGTGAGTAAAAAAAAAACAAAAAAATTCTTCAAACAGATTTTACGCAATAATTATTTTTCTTGCCACCAGACAAAGATCTTTCATATTTATGGGACGGCAGTCATAACATGTGCGAGAGACCTTACAGTACAGTTTGCTCCCACAATGTTTTTCAACCGGCAACGGCAAATCAGTGGGTCGACGATAAGTGGGATCATTACAAAGCAGCAGAATATGCCTTTCACGAACGCGAAAAGGGTGCGTAATTAAACAATAAGAATAAGAACAACGACAAAATAAGACGAATTAATTATAATTAATAACGATTTCGAACGAAATCTCCAGAAGTACTCGCCAAACCAGGTAGAAATGCAGGTCTGGATCGTGCGAACAAATTTTTCCTGGCGTGCGTAGATACCAAAAATGATTATTATTCGGTGGTATTCGACGAAGCGAAAAAAATCATCGACCAGAATCCAGTTGGCCCGTGGCGCTTAGTGCAACAAAATGGAAGTCCTTTTAAACCGCAACCCACAGATCCTTGGTGGCGAGAATTGGATAAGTATTATTTAGAGAAAACTGGCGAATCCATATTACATCATTTTTCCAACGCGGTTAGCTACGCGGATAAAAAAAATATTTTAATTGTGAGTTCTTTTCTTATTCACTTTATCTTCATACACAGAAAATAAAATATTTAAAAATAATGAAATAAAAATAATGGGATTAAAAAAATCATGATTGATTTTGTTTTTTTACAATTCAATTACGTCTTCGTTTTGGAACGTCGAGAACAATGGTAGCCAATAATTCATTTGTTTTGTCCAGATGAAGCCACCGGAATCTTTGATTCCCAAACAGATTTTGCTGGATATCGAGAATGCGGATGCTGAGTGTAAGACAAGTCACGAAGTCCCCGGCGGACCTCGGAAGTATTATGCTAATTACATACTGAACATTTTAACTCGTTTCTATACAAATATTCCATACAAGTACTGGTGGTCAGAGGACACGTGTGAAATTGTCGATAAAATGATTCAATTCGAGATTGAATTAGCTAAGGTAAGGTTCAGGTTATTAAAAAAATTATATTAAGGTAGTTATGTCGCTTCGCGTTCATTTCACATAAGTTCGAGAAAAATGAGAGAAAATTGCAAATACTTCTCGATGGTATAAAAATCTGAAAAAATGCATGCATATTAAAGGTACTGAAAAGATTAATTTTGCATAATAATCGTTCCAAAATGTTATTAACAAATTGATGAAAAAATTAATTGGTCAACAAATTTCCCGGAAACCCAACTTTTTTTTTTATGAAAATGATTCGTTAATTTTTCTGAATACGTATGAATTTTTTCAGATATTTCAATTTGCTTTCAATTTTTTTTTTATATAGAAAAAATGTGTGAAAAAACACAAAATTCAAAGTAAATTGAAAAATCTAAAAAAATGTACAGGTATTCAGAAAAATGAACGAATCATTTTAATTAAAAAAAAGTTGGTTTCCCAGGAAATTTGTTGACCAATACATTTTTTCATCAATTTGTTAATAATATTTTGGAATTATTATTATGCAACATTAATCTTTTCAGTACCTTTAATATGCGTACATTTTTTCAGATTTTTATACCATCGAGAAGTATTCGCAATTTTCTCAAATTTTTCTCGAACTTATGCGAAATAAACGCGAAGCGACATAACCACCTTAAAAAAAACATTGCGTTTCGATGTTTTGTTTTTGTGTCTCGCTTAGCTGTAGTTATCAGAAATAATTTTTTTATTTCGTGATAATAAAGTAGTTTGCAATATCGTTTATTGTCATATTATTTGCAATATCGCAGATTTCATTCGCTGAGAACGAAATACGTTTTTCTTTGCCTCTAAGAAATCCTCCGAACTTCGCGG